>PVKV010027550.1:0-26275 GCA_004027835.1 Alouatta palliata | reverse complement strand
ATAAAGACACATGCACACGAATGTTCATTGCAGCACAGTTTACAATAGCAAAGACCTGGGATCAACCCAAATGCCCATCGATGATAGACTGGACAGGGAAAATGTGGCACATATACACCATGGAATATTATGCGGCCGTCAAAAACGATGAGTTCGCATCCTTTGTAGGGACATGGATGAACCTGGAAACCATCATTCTCAGCAAACTGACACAAGAACAGAAAATCAAACACCACATATTCTCACTCATAGGCGGGTGTTGAACAATGAGGACACATGGACACAGGGAGGGGAGCATCTCACACTGGGGTCTGTTGGGGGGAAAAAGGGGAAGGACAGCAGGGAGTGGGGCGTTGGGGAGGGCTAGCATGGGGAGAAATAACAGATATAGGTGATGGGGAGGAAGGCAGCAAATCACACTGCCATGTGTGTACCTATGCAACAATCTTGCATGTTCTTCACATGTACCCCCAAACCTAAAATGCAATAAAAAGTATATTAAAAAAAAAAAAGTTTTGAGAAGCAAGTTTGTAACTAATCAAAGAAAATGTCCAAGTATTTACTTTGTTGAATTGTAAATGTTTAATTAAATTTTGGTTGTGAAATATTTCACAGTGTAAGAGTATATTAAGATAAGCAGTTTGAATAATTACAATAAACTAAACACTCTTGTGCCAACCACATAGGTTACAAAATAGGATATTACTAGTATTTTCAAATGTCATTTGTATGGTCCTCTCCAAGTAAATCTGTGCACATACCCTTCCCCAAGGTAACTATCATCATATTCATCATTCATCTGTTTTTCCTTGTAATTTTAATGTCTATGTATGTATTCCAAACAATGTATTATTTCTTTTTCCTTTGTTCAAACTGCATGTAAAAGGGATCATACCGCACGTATTTACTGACTTGCTTTTTTCATTGAACACCATGATTTTGAAACTCATCCATCTGATAGGTATAGCTCTAGTTCATTCATTTTTATCTCTGTATGATAATCTATTATAAAAATAATCCACAATTTCTTTACCATTCTATTATAGTTGGACGTTTGAGTTCCATCTCTCTCTCTCTCTTTCTTTCCTTTTTTTTTTTTTTTTTTTTTTAGCAAGCAGAACTGACATGGAGATTTTGTTCATGTCTTCTTGTGCCCAGATCTCAGAGTTGCTCAGGCATCTGTCTAGGAATGAGTTTGCTGGGTCAAAGGGAATGCTCAATTTTACTAAGTAATACCAACAGTTTTCCAAAATGATAGTATCAATGTATTGTCTTAACAACAGTGCATGAGAGTTGCCATTGCTCTGCCTCTTTGCCCACACCTGGTATAATAAAGCTTTTCTTCCCCTTGTTTCTGCCAATCTGTTGGGTCTGAAACAGTCTCATGTTTTTAATTTAATTTTCTTGATTACTATCGAGGCTAAGTATCATTACATGAATTTATGAGCCATTTTATTCCCTATTCTGTGCCATCTGTTTGTCTTTTGTTCATTTTTTCTATTAAGTTGTCGTTTTCTTAATTCATAGAATTATTTTGTATTGCAGACTCTAATCTTTATATTTACATGTACTAAAAGCATATAACCCCATATGTGACTTGTTTTAATGCTCTATTTATTTTCTTTTCAAAAATACAAGTTCTTAATTTTAATACAGCTGATTTATCAGCCAGTGGTTAGTGGTCTCCCTCTCTCTCACTCGCTTGCTCTTTGTTTGTGTGTGTGTTTTAAGAAATCTTTTCTTACTCCAAGTTCATGAAGCTATTCTCCTAAAAGTTTTAAAATGTCAAATTTTATATTGAAGTCTTTACTAGGATTGATTTTTATATGAGATTGGGATACAATTTGATTTTTCTTTTCATTTGGTAACAAATAGCCTAATCGCTATTTATGTAATATTCTATCATTTCTCCATTGTTTTTCAATGCCTGCTTTGTATAAATGGATTTTTTCTGAGCACTTTATTTTATTTATTGGCCTGTGTATTTATCCCTGCCCTAAAACCACGGTATTTATTAGAGCTTTATAATATATTTTAATAACTAGAAGGACACGTCTTTTTCTTTTTTTCTTTCTGTCAAGAATGTCTTGGCTATTTTCAGGCATTTGTTCTTACATATAAATTTTAAAATCAGGCAGCTCCTAAAGTTCCCCAGATCAAAACAACCACAAAAAGCCTGTCGGAATTTTTATTGGAATTGCATTGAATCCAAAGTTTAATCTGAGAAATGACATCTTTATAAATAACATTAACATTCCTTACCTATGAACACAGTGTTCTCTGTTTATTTCGATTTTTAATATCTTTCCAAATGATTTGCAGTTTTTTCTTCCTCAGGTTTCATAACTCTTTTAAAAACAATTCCTGGGTATTTTATTTTTGTTGTTAATGTAAATAGCATTTGTTTCTGAGTATAATTTCTAACTGTTGTTGATGTTAAAATGCAATTGTTTTGTATGTCAAATTTCTCTCTAGTGATCTTGATATTCTAAATAATTTATCTGTTGAATTGTTGGATTTTCTACATACACAACAATATAATCTAAAAATAATAAAATTTTTGTCCCAATTCTTATACCTTTTACTTATAATTTTTGTCTCATCTTGGTTGGAGAAGAATATCTTGGGAACTGTTCAATAGGAGCGATGACAGGTACTTTTTGTCTTGCTCCTAATTACTGATGAAAATTTTCAGTGTTTCTCCACAGTCTGACCTCTGCTTTTAAATGTTTGCATGTCCTTTATTAGCTTACAAAAGTTACCTTATATTTCTGCTTTGTTTACAGTTTTCATTATGACTGGATGCCGAATTTTCTCAAATGCTTTTTCAGTATCTGTGGAGTTGGTCATACGATTTTTCTCCTTTAACTTATTAATGTGGTGTATTGCTTCATTGATTTTCTAATATTATGCTCAACTTGCATTCTTGGGATAACTTGCTTATGAAATGTTAACCTTGTGAACATTGTTGGACTGCTAATTATGTGTTTATATTGGCCTGTACTTTTTCTTTCTCATATGATCCTTACTGGAATTTCATACCGATGCTGCCCTCATAAAATAAGTTCCTGAATATTTCCTATTTTTAATACTTCTCTGCAATTGTTTTTGAAGGTTGGAATCTTGCATATCACGTTTTCTGTTGATGTTTTGTAGAACCCACGTGTCACTAGAGTTTTCTTGGTGGAACAATTTTTAACCACTGATGTCAATTTTTTCTTGAATCAGTTGTGATGTTTCATTATTCTAGATATGTTTCCATTAAAAATTTTCAATATTATTGGCATAAAGTTGTTTATATCTATTTACTATATTTTTAGTATCTGCAACCTCTTTCATGAAGTTCTTTTTTCATTTCTGATATTAATTATTTTGGCCTTCTCTATTTTTACTTTAATCAGTCTTGACAGATGTTAGTCAATTTTATTAGCCTTTCAAAAATTATTCTTTAATCTTGTTAATCTTTCCTAATTGTATTTATGCTTTCTATTTTACTAATTTCTGTTGTTGTTACTGTTGTATATTTTCTTTGAGATAATTTTGCTATTTTTTTCTATCTTCTCAAAATGTAGGCTTAACTCATTAAAGCAATTCTTTCTTTTTTCTAACACAGGTATTTGAAGCTATAGATTTTTTTTCTAAGAACTAATTTAGCCCAATCCTAACATTTTTAATATATAGTGTTTCTTTATTGTTACTCATTTAAAATATTCTCCAATTTCTACTACACAATTTAATAATAAGTTTAGTAAAATGTTATAAGCAATTTGTAATATTGCATAACTCTCAAACTCATTTAATATTGGACAGATTTGTTTTCACACGATGGATGCTTAATGTTAATTTACTCATGGTGTTGTGCTGCTTACAATGTTGCTATTGTATTTTATCTGTTATTTCTTTGTGGGAATCTTTTTTAGCCACGTCATTTGGAAACCATAAATTTCACTTAAATCAGTGTAAATAAAGTGCCTATGTCACAATGTGATGAAAGATGAGGAATGAATGAAGGTGTCACTGTGCAGCCTTTCTTTCTGTGATATGCCCACTCTTTCCTCAGAATACTCAGGGTTGGTATATCACAGGTCACTGTCTGACTTGCTAATCAAGTGAAAGTATCAGTGTTAACTAATGTATTAATTATTAGTAAATTTAATTCCCTTGATAGCTAAAAATTTAAAAAGTAAATAAAAGTTGATGTTTTCTCATCACCCCCCAGCGGGTTTGGAGTCCACTCATTTGGGGCAGTGATTCTCATCCACAGATGGTGACAGTGGGACAGCATCCTTCAAGGGAGACATGTGAGCCTCTGAGATACGAAAGATGGACATTTTGGCTAAAGAAAATTTGCAAAGGAGACAATGCTTCTCAAGAGGAGTGCATATCACAGTCTTCGGGAGGTGCAAGTCTTCGGGAGGTTTATTATGGCATTAAAAGATTGAAAACACACTGATACAGATTGGAGAATAACTAGACTACATGTTTCAGCTTTACTCTGTAAAAGCACTTTCTTTCCACAGAGCTATCAGATACCTGGAGCTCAGCTAGGCTCTGTTGCCAAGCATAAAGAGAACCATCACTCTTACACCCAGCTGAGCTGAGATATTCTCAATACACACCAGTCATTATCATTCCTTTTCCACCATAGTTCCCAAATTTTCCACCCTGCATTCTCCTTTCCATCTAAATTTAAAATTGGGAAAGAGTGTGAGGCAGCCAGGGAGACCATGACAAACAAGGGCTATGAGGCACTGGGCGACAAATGGCCTTTATTTTTTGATATCTCATTTGTCAAAGTGGATGGCATATAAAATAAGTTAAATTGTTGGTTATGTTTATGAGGTATGCAAAAATTCTCTTACATGAGAAATACGATATAGAGGTACCTAAGTATGTTTAAGTGATGCAAGCTCTCACTTTTCTAATTCAGTGCCCACCATCTAAAATGATGCTTGATAGATTCATTTCAGAAAACACAACCTCATGCATTTTAATCACTCTTAGCAAATGTTTCAGAAGATATATATCAATAAGTTTCTTACCAGCAAATATTGTAACTTACCTGATAGACCAGTCATTCTAATTATACTTTAAAAGGAACAGAAATGAAAACAATTTACAAGAACTTCTCCTATTACTGTTATTGCTGCTCAAGCATAGAAAACAAGAATTCCCCTTTCCGCATCTGCTTGTACAAAGGGTCATGCTTCCATGACTTGCCAGAAACTTGTCTTAGTTCTTGGAATAGTAAATATTAAAAAAAGATAACTGAATCTTAGACTCAATGACAATATTACTCTGATCTATAAAAGTTAACCACAAGCAAATACAACCTAAAACCTACTTAACATTTTTCAGGTTTTCTTCAAGGTGAGAGTGTGTTTATTATTTTAAAATTATATACTGGGGGGTGAGTGTTAGGGAGATGCTGATCAAGGATACAAAGCTTCAGTTAGACAGGAGAAATAAATTAAAGAGTTACCATGGTAACGACAGTTAATAGCAATGTATTGTAGTATTGAAAATAATTAAGAGAGTAGATTTTAAATGTTCTTCTCACTACATAAAAATATAAGTATGTGAGATAATGGATATGTTAATTAGCTCCACTTAGCCACTCCACAATGTATATACACACGTCAAAACATCATGTTGTACATGATCTTTGAGAGGCTGAGGCAGATGGATCACCTGAGGCCTGGAGTTCAAGACCAGCCTGGCCAACATGGCGAAACCCCTTTTCTACTAAAAATACAAAAATTAGCCAGGCGTGGTGGTGCATGCCTGTAACCCCAGCTACAGGCTGAGGCAGGAGAATCACTTGAACCCTGGAGGCAAAGCTTGCAGTGAGCTGAGATTGTGCTACTGCACTCCAGCCTGGGGGACAGAGCGAGACTCCATTTCAAAAATAAATAAATTAATTAATGAAATTAAATTAAACAAACGTTCTTAAAGAGTGGATGCCATCTTTCTGAGGAAAGCTTCCCTGGGCCTCAAAGGTAGCATAGCTGCCCATGTAGGAGTTCTCTAGCTTCTCATACTTATTTCTCTTACACTGCTTATCATACTCCATAGCAATTGCTGTTTACTTGTCTTTCACTGAAATACAGTCTTCCTCAAGCAGGTATTAATCTATCTGACTTTCAGTACTTAGCACAGTGCTTTCTTGGCCCATGGTAGGAACTCAAAAAAATATCTGTTAAAGTAAATCTCAAAATTTCACAAGACTGCAGATTACTATAGATATTTTATCTAAATAAATCCCTGATGTTTAACCACTCCACTTATTCTCATCTCCTATAATAGTGGTTTCAACGTGGTCCCCAGACTGGCAACATTAGCCTCACCTGAGAACTAGTTGGAACTACACATTCTCAGACCCCACCATAGAGCTGCTGGATTAGAAACTGGTGATGGAGCCCAGCAATCTATAGATTAGCAAGCCTTCCAGGTGTTTCCAGTGTATGAGGAAGTCTGAGAAGCACCACCCTGCATGATTTTACTATCCAAACAAGTGTATCGCACTTACAAGGTGGGTAATTTCCTAAACACATACATACATTGATGAAATCTCTAGCTGAGCTCACCACCTTGCAAAAAGGACATGTTTAGGCTATCTGTGGATTTTGCCAAAAATATAAAAAGGCCAGACGGGATATTAGAGTTAATTTTACATGTGCACACATTGCCAAAAATGTTGGCACTGAAATAGGATGCCAACATTTTTGTAGGATGATAAAATAGACTGCAGACTTTCAAACCATGTTGCTTGATCCCTAAAATTCTTGCAATCTCTGCAAGTGTTACTGCAGACAGAGTAGATGGGGCTGCAGGCTTCTCACACTCCACTGCAAACAGAGCATCTTCTGCTTGGTTTCTGTATTCTACATTGGGGTTTTCTATAAGATTTCATGTGAATAAAGGATTCATGCTCTGACACCAAACAAGTTTCAAAGCCACTGACACCATTTCTTGAACATGTGAGAAAATGCCCCCAGCTAATCAGTATATTTTTAAGGTAACTCTAACACCCTTTAAGAAATCACCTGTAAGGTGAGTCATATTAATTTGCTCCAAACAAAACAGTTTCCACTGTGAAAACCAGAATGAGTTCTTTATATACATTATCTCAGGAATCTTCACAACAGCTTTATGACATAGGCACCATCATCTTCATTTGATAGATGAGGGAATTGAAGCATGGAGTCTCAGTAACTTACTAGAGGGTCACATAATGAGTACTCAGTGGAGTCAGATTCTGTCCTACTCAATCTAGGTCCATAGCCTATGCACCTAAAGCAATATGTTAAGTTGCTTTCTAGTTAAAGTGCTGAAGTTTCTAAAAGGATATATATTATTTCAAAAGATTGCACACACACACACACACACACACACACACACACAAGAATGGTTCCAGGAAATCCCTGTGTCACCTTCACTGACTAGCATTTTGGGAGTGAAGGGAGTGGCATCACAGCCAGAAGGCTGAGAACTGTCCTCACGCACAGCCCAAGTTCATCTCTGCAATACACCACAAGGAGTCACACTACAGATGGGTGATTAACTGTTCTGATGATTACAAATGATCACAGTGCATGACTTCCAAACTTGGGAGATGTCTGTCAAAACATGAATGTGCCTTTGACAGTGTTTCACACATAATAGTTTATCAAGCGTGTCATGGCAGCAAAAAAAAAGTAGAGAACCAATTGTTGCATTGAAAGCTATCCATTGCTGTTGTGCTGATTTGAATTATCTACAAGCCAGAGGACAGAGTGACCTAATACACACCTTTCTAAGATTCAAAAACGTCTGAAAGCTGAGAATATTCAAAAGAGACAACGACGTATGAGGGTTTTTGTCGTGTGAGCTGTAAAGTTGTTTGTTGGAAAAGAAAAGACAAAAATAAAAAGCTGAGAGATGGGCTTCAAGTGCTTAAAGGAGCTGAATTTTCTAGAGCAAGATATTCCTCAGTCATTTTTAGCATAGCCATCCAGGCCACCTTAATTCATAATAGCAATCCAAATTTTTTATTGATGATTCTTAAGAAACATAGATGTTTATTTATACCTTATCTAACACATAAGCCTTTCTCCAAGCTGATGTTTATACACAGTTCCTAACCATATGGATCACTTACAGACTCAGGATGTAAATCAAACATATCATTCCCTCCTTGCCTTTTAACATCCCATTATGAAATGAAATATATGGCTATTGGAAGAGCTACATCAATTTTCTTTTTATACAGTATAAACAGTCACTTAAACTTCTTTCTCAGTATTTAAAACACAATTGACAATATATTTTCAATTTCAACATCTAAGCTTGGAGAGAGGCAAGATGGCCAACCAGACATGGCCGGAAAGCATCTCTTTCATGGAGTAGAAACTCGACACTTTGAATATGTCTTTTGGTGGAAAACATCAGAAGTCAATAGAAAGGCAGTACAGGCACTGTGGTTGAAGTGGGAGGAAGCGTGGCAGCCTGCTCGATCAGCAGGCACCAGGACTAGCCCCATGGACCAGACCTAAGGAAGGGGTGAGTGAAGGAACTCCCAAGCACCGCATTCCTGATGCAGACCCCCGAGATACAGCTATCGGAGTTCCCATGACACCCATAGACAGTTGGGCTGGAAAGGGGAGCTTCCTGGACAACAAGCAGAGGCACAGCTCTAACCTGCATGGAGCCCAGAAGACTTCTCTGTACTGTGCACCTGCAGCAAAATGTAATCATAGCTACCCATCTCTCAAGGCTCTCAGTCTTACATTGAATGGCTGCATCTCCTGCTGTCTGCCAGACCGGGAGAGAGCAGGATCTGGGAACACTCTCGCATCCAAGACATCCCACCACCATTACTCTGGGACTGAAGTACAACTGATCCATGAGACCCTTGCTTATCAGCACCTCCCAAGACCACCTGCCTGGACACTCCCACAGTAGGGTGCCCATAGCACAGCCTCCACTCCCTTGCATAGAGTGTGGTGCAGGTTCATGTGCTGGCATGGGAACTGGGTGCCCTGCCCTTTGCAAGGCTGGACCAGGAAGGGTGTGGCCTGATAGCCTCAGCTTTTCCCCTAGGGGAGTCCTGCAGCCCCAAACACCTAGAATAGCCCAGAAATCTGGGCACAGATGACTTTATCTAATAAGCATAGCTGGTTGGGCATACAGCCAGGGTAGACACCAGAGAGAGTTTGGAGGAGCATGAGACAGGCCGGCCCCACAGATGCCTGCTGGGCTAAAAACCCTGGACTGCAGGCATCATATCAGTTGCACATGCATTGTGCCAGTGCCTTGCTGGGGATCCCTCACCCTCAAGCCACTGCATCACCAGACCACCCACAGATATATACCACAACATACTCTGGCATTGGCAAGCACAAAATCAGCAGTTCCCCAGGGAGTTGCAGATCTCCTGGGATTTGCAGGTCCCCTGGTGACCTAACCCTCAGTGTAGCCTGCCTCTAAGAGAGAGTAGAGCGTGTTTCCTTTTTGGGACAAAGGAAACACAGGTGTGGCAATAGTTGCTGAAGGAGCACCATTAAGGCCCAGAAATGGACTTGAAGGGAGTCATCTCTTGTCCCCCTTTGAATGTAAATACCCTAAACACTCCAATTTGAAAGACAGAGAGTGGCAAATTGGATCAAAAAACCCAATCTTCTTCTGTCTTCAAGAGACTCATCTCACATGTAATGACACCCATAGGCTCAAAGTAAAGAGATGGAGAAAGATCTATCATGCAAATGGAAAACAGAAAGAGCAGAAGTTGCTATTCCTCTATCAGGTAAAACAGGCTTTAAACCAACAACAGTGAAAAATAGGACAAAGAAGGGCATTACATAATGTTAAAAGGCTCAACAAGAGGATTTTACTATTCTAAATATATATGCACCCAACATTGAAGCACCCAGACTTATAAAATAATTACTACTAGACCCAACAAAAGACTTAGAGAGCCACACAATAATAATAGGGGACTTCAACACCCCACTGAGAGCATTAGACAGATTCTCAAGGCAGAAAACTAACAAATTCTGGACTTAAATTTAAGTAGGTTTTAAAGATATTGACAAACTGAATTCAATAGACATCTACAGAATACTTCATGCCGCAACCACAAACCTTCTTCTCATCTAGTCGTCATGACTAATCATCAGAGAAATGCAAATCAAAATTAAAATATGATACTATCTCACATCAGTCAGAATGGATCCTCATCTCTCACTTTCTGCAAAAATCAACTCAAAATGGATCAAAGACTTAAATATAAGACCTGAAACCATAAAAATTCTAGAAGATAACTTCAGAAAGTTATTGTCTTAGACAAAGACTTCACGACCAAGAACCCAAAAGCAAATGCAACAAAAACAAAGATAAATAGATGGGACTTACTTAAACTAATAAGCTTCTGCCCACTAAAAGAAACAATTAACAGAGTAAACAGACAACCCACAGACTGGGAGAAAATATTTACAATTTGTACATCCAATAAGGACCAATATCCAGAATTGACAAGGAACTCAAACAAATTAGCAAGAAAAAAACCAAACAATCCATCCAAAAGTGGGTTAAGGACACGAATAGACAACTCTCAAAAGAAGATATGCAAATGGCTAACAAACGTGTGAAAAAATGCTCCACATCATTAATTATCAGGGAAATGCAAGTCAAAACCACAATGTAATATCACTTTTCTCCTGCAAGAATAGCCATAATTTAAAAAGTGGAAAAATAACAGATGTTGGCAGGGATGTGATGAAAAGAGAATACTTCTACACTGTTGGTGGGAATGTAAACTAGTACAACCACTATGAAAAACAGTGGGGAGATTTCTTAAAGAACTAAAAGTAGAACTACCATTTGATCCAGCAATCCTACTACTGGTAATCTACCCGGGGGAAAAGAAGTCATTATTCCAGAAAGATAGTTGCACACGTGTAACAGCAAAAATATGAAGCCAGCCCAAATGCTCATGAATACATGAATGCATAAAGAAATTGTTTTATATATATGTATATATCCATATATATAGAGTCTAATATGGATATATATGAATGTATATATCCATAAATATATATATATTATATATATATATGTAATGTTTATATATATAATTTGTGCATATATATAAATACATATATAATTTATACATATATATGGATACTGCTCAGCCATAAAAAGGAATGAATTAACAGTATTTGCGATGCAATTGGACACCATTATTCTAAGTGAAGTAACTCAGGAATGAAAAACCAAACATTTTATGTTCTCACTCATAGGTGGGAGCTAAGCTATGAGGATGCAAAGGCATAAGAATGATTCAATGGACTTTGGGGAATTGAGGGGAAAGGGTCGGGTGGGGGTGAGGGATAAAAGACTATAAATTGGGTACAGTACAGTGTATACTGCTTGGGTGATCGTGCACCAAAATCTCAGAAATCACCACTAAGGAACTTATTCACGTAACCAAGCACCACCTGTTCCCCAAAAACCTATGAAAATGAAAAATAAAAATAAAATAAAAATGAGTAAAGAACCTGAGTAGACATTTCTCAAAAGAAGCCATACAAACGGCCAGTGAATATATAAAAACTGCTCAACATTATTAATTATGAGAATAAAAATCAAAACTAAGATGAAATATTACGTAACACTTATTAAAATGGCTTTTAGAAAGATGAGACATAAAAAATGTTGGCAAGGGTGTGGAGAAAAAAAATCCTTGTACACTGTTGGTTGAAAGATAACTTGGTAAAACTAGTATAGAAAATAATATGGAAATTCTTTAAAAAATTAAAAACAGAACTTCCACATGATTCAGTAATCCCATTAGTAAGTATATATCCAAACAAAATGAAATAATGATCTTAAAAAAATACACACTTGCATGTTTATTTTAGCATTAGTCTTAATAGTTAAGATATGGACACAACCTAAATGTCCCTCAATGGATTAATGAATTAAAAAAATGTAGAACTACACATGCAAGTGTGCACACACACAAACACACACATACACACATATACACAGAGAAATATTTTTCAGCTTTAAAAAAAAATCTTGGGTGTGGAGGGAGACAAATGCAAATACGTTAGGCAAGTAGTGCAAAGTTTCAGTTATGTGGGATGAATAAGTTCTGGACATCTAATGTAGAGCAATGTGAGCACAATTAACAATACTTTATTGTATACTTAAAATTTACTAAGGGTAGATTGAAAGTACAAGTAATAATACATGACATAAACAAATGGAAAAACACTCCAAGCTCATGGATTGAAAGAATCAGTATTGTTAAAGTATCCATACAGCTCAAAGTAATCTACAGATTCAATGCAATCTTTATTAAATTGGCAACATTATGCTTCACAGAATTAGAAAAAACAATTCTAAAATTCTTATGGAACCAAAAAAGAGCCCAAGTAAACCAAAGCAATCATAGGCTAAAAGAACAAAACAGAAAGAATCACATTACCTGACTTGAAGCTATACTACAAGGCTACAGTAACAAAAGCAGCATGGTGCTGGTACAAATACAGACACATGGATCAATGGAGGCTCTCGAAATAAAACCACAACCTACAACCAAATGATCTTTGACAACATGGGAAAAATGAAGAATGGGGAAAGGACACTCTATTCAATAAACAGTGCTGGGAAAACTGGCTAACCATATGCGAAAGAATGAAACTTGACAATTAGATACAAAAAATTACTCAGGATGGATGAAAGACTTAAATGTAAGACCTTGAATTATAAAAATTCTAGAAGAAAACCTAGGAAATACTCTTCTGGACATTTGCCTAGGCAAATAATTTATGACTAAGTCATCAAAAGTAAATGTAACAAAATCAAAAATTGTTAATGAGACCTAATTAAACTAAAGCATTTCTGCATAGGAAAAAAAAAAGCAGCCTATCAATGTAGAAAACAGACGATCTACAGAGTGAGTGAAAATATTTGCAAATGATGCATCCAACAAATGATTAATAGACAGAATCTACAAGGAACTTAAACTAATAATGAAGAAAAAAAATAAATCCATCTAAAAGCAGGCAAAAGACATAAACAGGCACTTCTCAAAAGAAGACATAAAAGTGGCTAATAAACATATGAAACAGTGGTCATCATAACTAATTATAAAAGAAGTGCAAATCAAAAACCAAAATATGATACCATCTCACAAAAGTCAGAATGATTATTATTAAAAAGCAAAAGAATAATAATAATAACAGATGTTGGTGAGGTTGTGGAGAAAACAGAATGCTTATACACTGTTGGTGAAACTGTAAATTAGTTCAGCCCTGTGGAAAGCAGTTTGGAGATGTCTCAAAGAACTAAAAATAGAATTACCATTCAACCCAGCAATCTCAATACTGGGTATATACCCAAAGGAAAATAAATCATTCTAGCAAAAAGATATCTGTGCTTGCATATTCCCTGCAGCATTGTTCTCAATAGCAAAGACATAGAATCAACCTAGGTGCCCATCAATGGTAGATTGGATATAGAAAATGTGGTACATATCATAGAATGCTTTCACAGGAGAAAGTGAAATAATGCCCTTTGCAGCAACATGGATGCAATCAGAGGCCATTATCCTTAGTGAATTAACACAGAAACAAAACCAAATACTGTATGTTCCCACTTATAAGTGTAAGCAAATCATTGGGTGCACATGGACATATGGATGGGAATGATAGACACTGAGGACTCCAAAAGAGGGGAGCGAGGGTTGAATAACTGCCTGTCAGGTGCTATGTTAATTATCTGGGTGACAGGTTCTATTGAAGCTTAAACCTCAGTATCACACAATATACCCATGTTAGTAACCTGAATGTGTACCACCGAATCTAAAATATTTTCTAAAGTTTTTTAAAAATAGAAAAAACAACTTATAAAAAACCATAAAAATGACACCAGTGAAAATGACAGAGTAAGGACCCCCCCCAGAACTCCCCCATAAAAGCAATGAATACAGGGGCAAAATTTTCAAAGTCAACTTTTTCAGAACTTTGAAAATTAATCAAAGGCTTGAAGCAGTCAGGGAGCATTTTTTTTTTTTCAAGAAAAGTGGTTGAATCTTGGTAAGAACAATGACCCTCATGACATTCCAATTGCCTTTTCCCTCCCCAGTTTGTAGCTGTAGGATAGGCACAAAAAACAATGGCCCACAATAATGGTTAAAACCAGTAACCTGGTAGCCACTGGAGGTAGAAGAAAGGGGCTAGTGTTTCTTCAAAGCACAATAGGAAAACCAAAAAGCTGGAGGAAAAAGACGAGGTGTGAAATGTCTACCTGGGGCTTACAGATGCTCTGAATAGTCCTGGAAATCTAGAAGGCCACATAGATGCACAGGATTGTATACAAGCCCAGATCTCTGCACATACTCAGGAAAGACCCGAGAGAGCACTAAGCTCTCACTTCTGGCTCCATGCAAGCAAGAAGTGAAGCTAAAATAGAGAAGAGTATCTGGTTGAGTGTTGAAGGCAGGCCCTAACACACACAGTGCCCTTTTACAAAGACTGGGAGACTTCATGGTTTCCAGACATCTAAGCAAATCTCTATTCAATTGTTAGTGCACCAGTAAGCTAACCAAGCAGAAATGTCAGTGGCCACACTTAAAAGAGAATGTACACTTTACAGAATTTGTTCAGAAAAGTCATTAAACAAACGAACAGCAACACCAACAAGCAGCAACAACAAACTTTGAGAAGTGGGTAGAATCTGCTTTCCAGAGCTGCTATATTAAATTATTTTAATACAGAAACTGTCTGATATGGTTTGGCTGTGTCCTCACACAAATCTCACGTTGAATTGTAATAACCCCTACCTGTCAAGGGTGGGGCCAGATGGACGTAATTGAATTGTGGGAGTGGTTTCCCTCATACTGTTCTCATGATAGTGAATAAGTCTCATGACAACTGATGGTTTTATAAATGGCAGTTCCCCTGCACAAGCTTTCTTGCCTGCCACCATGTAAGGTTTGTCTTTCTCCTCCTTTGCCTTCTGCCATGATTGCGAGGCCTCCCCAGCCAAGTGGAACTGAGTCCATTAAACCTCTTTTTCTTTATAAATTACGAGTTTCAAGTACGTCTTATCAGCAGCATGAGAACTGACTAATACACTGTTCCTGATGAAGCCCAGATATTGGATGGACTTATTAGACAAAACCCTTAAATCACCTACTGAAATCATGTTCAGATAAATACAAAACAAATCCCAGTGGTGGAACTCCAAAGTCTGAAATCACAGTGTCATCAGCAATGTGCACCCTCCTAAGGCTTTAGAGGAGGCTCCTCCCTTGCCTCTTCCAAGCACTGGTGACTCCAGGCTTTCCTTGGCCTGGAGCCACATGACTTCATTCTCTGCCTCCATCTTCACATGTCCTTGTGTGTCTGAGTCTCAAATCTCCCTCAACCTTTCTCTGACAAGGACAACTCTATTGGACTTAGGACATTATTATGAATTACCTTGGTGGTCCCAATATAATCTCAAGGACTCTTATAAGAGGGAAGCAGGAGGGATAGAGTCAGAGGCAATGTGATGACAGAAGCAAAGGACACCTGGGCAGAAGGAGATGTGAAGATACCGTGCAGCTGACTTTGAAGATGGAGGAAGGGGCCCATGAGCCAAAGAATGCAGGCAGCCTCTCTGCCCTACAAAAGGCAAGGAAACAGATTCTCCTTGCCTATAAACTATTCTACCTCCTCTCTGGTCCCTTTTCTTTTTTGCCAACATCCAGCATCCCCTATTTCCATTAATGGTATCATTTGTAGTAGCCAAATTCTATTGATTCTTCCTTACACATCTAGCTCACATTGCTCCTTTCCCTTTCCATTGCAATGTTCTTATTTAAGTCTCCCTGGAGTCCCTTCCCTTCCAAGTTGTCCTCCACATGGAATTCTTTTTCTAAATGACATTGCTTCACTGTTCAAAACCTCCAAAAACCTACTTATTGATAAAAAATAACATCAACCTCTCTAGAGCCAATCCTCAATGTCCTCCCCAGTCTGACCGTTATGTAATAGTTGCACATCCCTTGAAACACCTTCAGAAGGCTGGCTTGCCAAGGTACCCATGCGAGGTCAAGTGTAAGGTAATGGGAGTGGCATGCTTTGTGGAAACTGGAGCACACAAGCTCCACCCCCATTGTCATTTTTTAAGGATTGCATTTTACCCTTTTTTTACCATGCTAAAAAACACAAATTTGTTAAACATTTTAATTTGAAATAATTTCAGACTCATACAAATGTCTTACAAGGTAAATCTTGTACTTTTCACTCAGATTCCCCAAATGTTGACAGACTTAAGAAACAAACCATCCTTGATTTGTCATTCTCTCCCTTTCTCTCTCCCAGTGTTTGGACATCATGCTCCTTGTCTTATGGTTATAGAGAAGAGCATGCTCCAACTTTCCCCCTTCCCGCTGCCTGCTGCTGGCTGTGATTCATTTTTGCAGGCATATGCTCCTGAACAAAATCAAGCCCATGAGTATCCCAAACCCGGCGTTTTTAGCATTGGAACCAAATGAGAGTTTAGCTTCTTTTTGTGGAAGAAAGGCATCAATGTCAAATGCAGAAGCAGCTGGTGGCTTGTCCCCTGCCAAGTGGAGGAAAGGAGGCTGTGGACACAGGAAGGAAGGCAGTTACTAGAAGCTGAAGGAAGTTTAGGACAGATAGTCCCATGCATGTTTACTATAGCAAGAGTTAGAAATAATTTCACTGGGAGGCTGAGGTGGGAGGATCACTTTTGCCTGTGAGGCAGAGGTTGCAGTGAGCCAAGATTGTGTCACTGCACTCCAGCCTGGGCGACAGAGCAAGAAAGAAATAATTTCGTGAAGAAGAATAAGAATGGACAGCACCATGACACAGGCAAAATGGAGCAAGTGCACCTTTTAGGCACAGGTGTTTTAGGAAGATGAACTCTAGCAGTCTACAGGGCTTCACCAACAAAGAGGCTGTGATTTTAGCCAGGCAGTGAATCAATCTGCAAAATGTTGGATGTACTTCCTTTAAAGTGTCTTGAGCTCGAGTTCATCATTTACTGTCCACTGTCCTCATCAGAATCCTCCTCTTAGAGCTCATCATGTGGGTTTTAACCTGTTTGTTTGCAGGTCTGCTTCCTCTGCTGGATGGTAGCCTTCACCGGGACCATTCATCTTCACATGTGGTGAGAATCACAGTAAAGCCAAATATAGTGCAATGTTAATACATATGTTTTGGAGTCAACCAGATTTTTGAACCCCCATCTATATCTAGCTTTTAATAACTATAAGATCTTAGCTAAGCAGTTTTGAGGCATAATCTCTTTATCTTAGCCTTAACCTTTCATCAGGCTGCTGTGAAGAGTAAATTAGATTAAACCATCAAAGCATAAGTGCCTGGAACATATTAAAATTCAGTAACTGCTATGTATTGGTATCATAGCTAGTTCAATGTCTGGCACATGGTGGATATTCAACAAATGCTAATTATTATGATTATATTTATTAATAATAATTTTTAAAGTTTAATGATACCACTAACGGAAATAAGGGAGCTGGGGATGGAGTCTGCCTCATGCAGGTAAATATGGTCTTGGGATAACACTAAATAAAAACAGCTGGGTCTTTGAGCCACATATAACATAGTTAACAATGTTCAGCAAAGTTATTTTAAGCCCTTCTGTAGCAATTTCATTCACAGTGTTTAAGTGACTGGTTGCATTGGGTAATCATAGAGAAGCCCCTTCCAGACACCTCTAATCCCATCAGCAGTGAGTTTTCTCAAAACATTACTCATCCAGCAAGGCATAAGTGGATGAATCAAGGTGGAAAATCAATGAAATTCAGAGAGAGGAAAAATTGACACATTAAAAACATAGAATCAATTTTGTTGTCTTTATTTCCACCTTCTAAACCATATTAAGGAAGAATCAGGACTTAGTGAGGAGCCAGCGGCTGGGAATACAGACAAGCAAACCATCAGACCTGATGACTGTCACATTCCGTGTGATGGCCACCTCGTGATTTCCACCTGGTCACTCACACTCATTTACTCATGCCTCTAGTCCTGGCTTGCAGCTCTCCTTTCTGTCTCTACTTCTGTCATCATGCTTGGTCATTTCAAATGCATGCAGATCATCTATCCAAAGCCTCGAAATGTCAGGTCTCTGATCCACCCTACCTCAGCCATCACTCACATGATCATTTCCTAATTCTGAAGAACTGAACCAAATCTGAAATCTTAATGTTAAACACCACACTCCTGGACTACCCTCTCTTAGCCTTCTAACTCATTTACTGCCATCCCATCAATTTGTTGACCCTGGCAGAGCCTCTAATCTGTTAACCTCACCACTTTTCCTCTGTCCGTGACACCTCCTTGTCCTCACTTCCCTCATTACCTAACTTAGGTTCTATGTTAGGCATTGATGTTAGCCTATGTGCCTTAAATGGAATCTTAATATGTTCCAGGCACTTAGGCTAACATAGGTCCCTTATATAGGGTAACACAGGCACTTAGGTCCCTTACACATTCACTCACTTGCAACCATGCTAAAATCTTTTGCCCACCTCTTCCTGCACAGGCACCTGGAAAGTGCCAGCCTTAGTTAAATGTGAAATTCTGTGTATTATGTATCTACAGCCCAGAGGCTGAACATTGTTAGCGAAAACTGCATACCCCTGTCTATTGATTTCTTTTTGCATGAATGACATAAGAACTCAAAGGGGCAGTCATTTCAACCAGACAATCCTAACACATTTTCTAGTGAATTCCCCCTCCTGCTCCCCAGAGCAACTGTTCCCAAACTCAATCTCTTGCTTTAAGCCTATGACACATTTTACCCCACACATTGTTAAATCACTGACAAAAAAAGCAGCAATCAGATGAGCCACCCTTCAGTTGCCCCCCACCGAATCTACCAACCTCTATATGTGTCTGTACCCACCTTTCCTGCCTTCTCCCCTGCTCGGGTAGACAATGCATTCCAGCTCCTATCAGAGGTAAACACCTCCTCTTGTGCTTTGTATTCCAAACCCTCTTGCCGTCTCTACAGTTTTTCTCTTGCAATACCTTCTTGTTCTCCTTGCATCATCCATCTCACTGTCTTTACTGGATCATTCCCCTCAGCACAGATATGCCTTCACAATACTAATCTTTAAGAAAAAAAAATCACTTGGCTGCCACATGCCCCTTAAGTACCACCCCATTTCTCTGCCTCAGTTCAGATCAAAAGTCCTTAAAAGAACTGTGTATTTCCCAGCCTGGGCAACATGATGAAACTTCATCTCTACAAAAAAAATGCAAAAATTAGCTGGATGGTAGCACGCACCTGTTGTCCCAGCTGCTTGGGAGGCTGAAGCAGGAGGATCACTTGAGCCTGAGAGGTTGAGGCTGCAGTGAGCTGTGATTGTGTCACAGCGCTGCAGCCTGGGTGACAGAGCAAGTCTCTGTATCAAAAACAAACAAAGAACAGAACCGTGCATTTCCACTCCCTCAATTCCTTCTTTTTTAACCCACTCTGTAGGTTTTGGTCTTTATCTCTCCATTGACAACACTCCTAATAAAGTCATTATGACTTCTAACACTGCTATTCCCAATAGTCCCTTGTCTGTCCTTGACTTACCTAACTTCTCAATAGTATCTGACACAATTCTTTAACATCAAGTTTATTGACGCAAAAAATAAAAATAAAAATAAAAAAAGGTTATTGATGCATAATTTACCAACAATAAAATACACATACAGTTTGGTGAATTTGACAAGTGCATACATCTCTGTAACAACTATCGCCACAGTCAAGGTATGGAATATTTCCATCACCACAATCAAGTTATAGAATATTTCCATCACCCCAAAAGTTACTTTTGTACCCCTTCCAATCAATCCCCCAAATCATCCCAACCTTAGACAACCACTGATACCCTTTTTATCACTAGATGTTAGATATTTTTTGGAATTTCATATTGGTGAAATCATGTACTATGTACTCTTTTTCTTGCTTTTTCACTCAGCATAATATTTTTGAGATTGACTCCTGTTATTGAGTATATCAGTAATTCATTCCTTTTCAGTGAGTAGTAGTAATATTGTAGGGGTAAACCACAATTTGTTTATTCATTTACCTGTTGATAGATACTTGGGGTGTCTCCAGTTTGGGACTTCTGTGAATAAAGCTGCTTTAAACATTCATGTACTCGTTTTGGGTGGACACATAAATTTCATTTCACTTGGATAAATTCCTAGGATTTGAGTTGCTGGGTTATAAAATAAGTAAATCTATGTTTATATTTATAAAAATACCAAACTGTTTCCAAAGTGGTTGTACAATTTTACATTCTCACTAGCAGTGATGAAAATTCTTGTTGCTCCGTAATCTCACCAATGCTTGATATTATCACTCTTTTTAGCCACTCTAGTGGGTATGATACAGTATCTCATTGTGGTTATGACTTGCTTTTCCCTTTGACTAATGTATTAGGTCACTCTTGTGCTACTATAAAAAAATACCTAAGACTGGGTAGTTTATAAAGAAGAGAGGTTTAATTGGTTCACAATTCTGCAGACTGTACAAGCACGGTACTAGCATCTGCTTGGCTTCTGGGGAGGACTTAGGGAGCTTTTACTCATATCAGAAGGTGAAGCAGGAATAGGCATCTCACATGGTTGAAGCAGAAACAAGAAACAGAGTGGGCACAGAGGAGGCGCCACATACTTTTAAGCATTCAGATCTTGTGAGAACTCACTCACTATCAGGAGGACAGCACCAAGCCATAAGGGATCTGCTCCCATGACTCAAATGTCTCATGCCAGACCCTACCTTCAATATTAGGAATCACATTTCAACATGACATTTAGAGGGGACAGCATCCAAACTATGTTATTTCTCCCTTGGCTCCTCAAATGTCTCATACTTCTCATATTTCAAAATACAATCATCCCTTCTCAATAGTCCCCTAAAGTCTTAATTCATTCCAGTATCAACTCAATCAGAGTTTCAAGTCCCAAGTCCAAAGCCTAATCTGGAGATGAGTTCCTTCCACCTATGAGCCTGTAAAATCAAAACAAGTTATTTACTTCTCAGATACAATGGAGGTACTGACATTGGGCGAACATTTACACCTCAAAAGGGAGAAACTGGCCAAAAGAAAGGGACAACAGGCCCCATCCCATGCAAGTCTGAAACCCAGAAGGACAGTTGTTCAATCTTAAAGCTCCAAAATAATCTCCTTTGATTCCATGTCCTACATCCAGGGCACACTGGTACAACGGTGGACTCCCAAGATCTTGGACAGCTCTGCCCTGTGGCTTTGTAGGGTTCAGGCCCCTCAGCTGCTTTCACAGGTTGGAGCTGAGTGCCTGTGGGTTTTCCAGGTGCAGGGTACAAGTTGCTGTTTGATCTCCCATTCTGGGGTCTTGAAGATGGTGGCCCTGTTACTGGAAAGGGGTCCCAACCCAGACCCTAAGAGAGGGTTCTTGAATCTCAAACCAGAAAGAATTCAGGGCAAGTCCATAGAGTAACATGAAAGCAATTTATAAAGAAAGTAGAGGAATAAAGAATGGTTATTCCAAAGGCAGAGCACTGGCATGGCTGCTCCACTAAGAATACTTATGGTTATTTCTTTATTATATGCTAAACAGGGGCTGGATTATTCATGAGCTTTCCAGGAGGGGTGGGCAATTCCCAGAACTGAGGATTCCTCCTCTTTCAAAACCATATAGGATAACTTCCTGACTTCACCATGGCATTTGTAAACTGTCATGGTGCTGGTGGGAGTGTCTCTTAACATGCTAAAACATTATAATTAGCATATAAAGAGAAGTGAAGACAACTAGAGGTCACTTTCATTGTCATCTCGGTTTCGGTGGGTTTTAGCTGGCTTCTTTAGTGCATGCCATTTTATCAGCAAGATCTTTGTGACCTATATCTTGTGCTGACCTCCTATCTCACACTAAGTCTAAGGTTAGACTTAGCATGCCTAACCTCTTGGGACTGCAGCCCAGCAGTTTTCAGCCTAATTTTACCAACCCCTATTCAAGATGGAGGCACTCTGTTTTGAATGGCTCTGACACCCCTTTCCCACAGCTCCACTAGGCAGGCAGTGCCCCAGTGGGGACTCTATTGGAACTCCAACCCCACATTCGTACTCTGCTATGCCCTAGTAGAAGCTCTCTGTGAGGGCTCCACCCATGCAGCTGGCTTCTGCCTGGGCACTCAGGCTTTTCCACACATCCTCTGAAATCTAGGTGGCAGCTACCAAGCCTCCTTCACTATTGCACTCTGCATGCCTACAGGCTTAACAACATGTAGAAGCTGCCAAGGCTTACGGCTTGCACCCTCCGAATTAGTGGCCCAATCTGTATTTGGGGCCCTTTGAGCTGAGGCTGGAGCTAGAACAGACAAGATACAAGGAGCAGCCTTCTGGGATGGTGCAGGGAGTGGCATCCTGGTCCTGGCCCACAAAACCGTCAAGTACTCTTAGACTTTTCGGCACATGACAGGAGGGGGCTGCCTTGAAGATCTGTGAAATGTCTTTGAGGTCTTCTTCCCATTGTCTTGGTATTAGCACCTGATTCTCTTTTAGTTATGCAAATTTCTCAGCCACTTGGATTCTTCTCCTGAAAACAAGCTTTTCTTTTCTACTACATGACCTGGCTGCAAAATTTCCAAACTCATATGCTCTGCTTCCCTTTTACATAGGACTTCCAACCTTAACTCATTTCTTTGCTCCCATATCTGCATGAAGGTTGTTAGAAACAGTGAGGCCACATGTTGAACTTTGCTGCTTAGAAATTTCTTCTGCCAGATACTCTAAGTTGTTACTCTTAAGTTCAAACTCCAGTTTCCTAGGACATGAACACAATGTAGCCAAGTTCTTTGCTGGGGCATATCATAGTTAACCTTTACTCCAGTTCCCAGTAAGTTTCTAATTCCCATCTGAGACCTCATCAGCCTGGCTTCACTGTCCATATTACTATCAGCATTTTGGTCACACCTTAACCAGTCTCTAAAAAGTTCCAAACTTTCTGTCATCTTCCTGTCTTCTGAGCCCTCCAAACTCTTCCAACCTCCAATACCCAGTTCCAAAGTTGCTTCCACATTTTCAGGTATTTTTATAGCAATATCCTATTCCTGGTACCAATTTTCTGTTAGGCCACTCTTGTGTTGCTGTAAAGAAATATCTGAGACTGAGTGATTTATAAAGAAAAGATGTTTAATTGGTTCATAGTTCTGCAGGTTGCACAAGCACAGCACAAGCATCTGCTCAGCTTCTGGGGAAGCCTCAGGGAGCTTTTACTCATGGAAGAAAGGAGAAGTGGGCCTAGGCATCTTACTTGGCCAGTGCAGGAGCAAGATTGAGAGTGAGGAGGAGGGTGCCTCTCACTTTTAAATGGCCAGATCTCATGAGAACTCTATCCATGATGACCATTATCATGAAAACAGCACCAAGCCATGAGAGATCTTCTCCCATGACCCAAATGCCTCCCACTAGGCCCCACTTCCAATATTAGGGATTACATTTCAACATGAGATTTAGAGGAGACAGCATCTAAACTATATCAACTAGTTATGTTGAACATCTTTTCCTGTGCCCACTGGCTGCTGTGTATATTCTTTTGTGAAGTGTTTGTTCAAATCTTTTGGACTGTATTTTGTTCCATTGGCCTGTAAATGTTGACACCTTTTTTTCCCCTTGCTTGCTTTCCATGATGCCATACTCTCCTGATTTTCTTCTTCAGCCATTTCTCAGTGTCTTTTTTCTATATCCTTCTAAAAACTGAGGTACCCAGGACTTAATTCTAAGCCTTCTTTGCTTTTTAAAATCTTACACACTGTCCCTTCATTAAAGACCAGCAGGTATTAATTAGAAAAAAGGAGTAGGAGGCAAGGTGGGGACACAGAAGAGATGGATAGGGGAAAGTTGTAAAATGCCTTAGAATGGCCAGCATGTGTAGGATCGGCAGGTGAGAGAGATGATGATGCCTGGGAATTGATCGAGTATAGCTGGAGTCTGGACTGTAAAGGAGAAAACAGGCAAGAGGTGAAGTAAGGCAATGTATACTGTTTCATGTAAATATACATATGCAGTCATTAAAATAAAGTTTATAAAGAATAGTCATTACAGAAATTTCACATTTTGTAGCATTTGAAAAACAGGATCTGTATGAATTACATAAAGTTTATATATCAATAGGAGCATTTTAAAAAGACTGAAAGATGTACCAAAGTATTAACAGTAGCTATTCTTGAGTATTAAGATTGCAGATAGCTTCATTTTTCTTGTTTTACTTTTCTGTATTTTCAATGCTTTCACAATTAGCCTTGTTAAATCTGTAATGACATTTTTAAAAGCATGACAAAAAATGTGTCTTATTTTTAAAAGAGGTGAAAATTTACTGTGAAGAATAACTAATCTGTATGTTCCTTGTTCATAAAGTTTGTGGCTTACGATTTTATTTATTTATAGTTTCAGGTTCATTATTTGGTAGCTCTTAGATATAGCAGATGAAGAAATAAAAATTGACATGATCTCAAACAATTAGTTGGTTAAAAAAACAACAACAACACAAAAACAAGTTTCTGAGTTGAAAGAACATTTCCCTAGGAACATACAATCACAGCACTCATGTCTGATTCAAACTAATCAAATTGTAGACTGCTGGGAATACTTCTTACAAAATCATGCTTTTAAAATATTTATACTTCCCAGACTTTTGATATTATGGTGGAAATGAATGAGAGAATATTTTGAAATTATCTGATCATTTGTACAAGTATTCTACCTACATAAATACAAATTACTGTTGTTATTATTATTATTAACCTCACTCTAGAGTCCCAAGCCAGCTTTTGTAATTTTATATATAAATTTGCTCACAAACTGGTGAGCCAAATGGATAAAGCAAAAGCAGTCAGCCAGGAAAATTTGCATCTGGATTCTCTGTAGGACTCAGGGAGAGTGTCGCCTTGCAGTTTCAGGGGCAAATTTATTTGTGTAGGACAGATGGTTGCCTCAAGAACCATTTATAACACAAATTGCTATTACAGTGTGCCATTCTCATTAAGTTAGAACCAGATTAGTTTTGCCTGAGTTACAAATGGATAAAAAGTCTATCTACTTCACACTTTTAATAATATATCTGTACATATCTTAAACTATACTTCAGAATATATCTACCTAAACTCAGGAAGTAAATAGGGATTTGTGAATGATTGTAACCCAGGCATCTACCTTCCTCTCTTGAGGGGGCACTTTACTCTGGCATATTGAGGAGCTGATGCTGTGTCGGCTCCTGAGTCAGTTCTTGCTAGAGCTGCCGTTTGAGCATCTCTTCTGGTTTCTGCTTAATTCATATCTGCTCATTACTTATAACTCTCAGACTAAACTCCCTTGATATAAAGCTGTAATTTCAAGAAGACTCAATGGAGTTGTGCTCAGGTGGATTCAGTCTGATGGAGACCATGGGAAGCTTCTTAGAGAAAGCTTCTCTTGAGCCAAATTTTGGAGGGCACAAGGGACTTGGCTAGGCAAATGAAATGCCTTCTAGGGAGGGACAGCCTGGTGTACTTACTGGTTCAGGCAAGAGGGTGAATCTGGAGCTGAGAGACAACAAATCGATACCTGGTATAATGCACATAAAGTTTCCATGCAACTTGTTTTGGTAGCTGGACTTAAGAGGTCAGGTAGGGACATACAGAAAATAAACCTCTAGAAGTAACTTAACTAGATTACCATGGTAGGCTGTTTTTGGATCACTATAAATATACCAGAGGCTGGGTAATTTATAAGAAAGGGGGATTAATTGGTTTATGGCTCTGCCCACTGTACAAGAAGCACGGTACCAGCGTCTGCTCCTGGTGAGGGCATCAGGAAGCTTTCAGTCATTGTGGAAGGCAAAGCAGGAGCAGCTGCATCACATGGCAAGAGCTGAGAGCAAGAGAGAGAGCACGGGGAGGTGCCATACACTTTCAAACAACCAGATAGCATGTGAACTCAGAGCAAGCACTCACTCATTACCAAGAGGATGATGCTAAGCCATTCATGAAGGATCTGCCCCTGTGATCCAATACCTCCCCTTAAACCCCAACTCCGCCGGGCGTGGTGGCTCAGGCCTGTAATCCCAGCACTTTGGGAGGCCGAGGCGGGTGGATCACGAGGTCAAGAGATCGAGACCATCCTGGTCAACATGGTGAAACCCCGTCTCTACTAAAAATACAAAAATTAGCCGGGCATGGTGGCACGTGCCTGTAGTCCCAGCTACTCGGGAGGCTGAGGCAGGAGAATTGCTTG
>PVKV010027549.1:0-26276 GCA_004027835.1 Alouatta palliata | reverse complement strand
CAGACCGTGGCCGTGCCTGTCCACGCTGAAGGTGGGCAGACCCCAGAGTGGGTCTCCCCGAAGCCCCCACAGATGTAGGCGAGCCTGGAGCCCTAAAGGCGCAGGGAGAGGCCAGGGGGCCTGGAGGGTGAGGAGTCGGGAGGGCCCAAAGGAGTCCTAGGAGACAGTCCCCAGACAAACCCTTATTGGACTCCCTTCCTGGAACCCAATTTTATACTCAAAATATAAAAAATAATGAAAAAATACAAAAATAGAAAAATACAGGAAAATAAAGTGCTGTAAACACATGACTTTGCAAATACTAATCATACAGAGCCAAACACTTGGTATAGAAGCCCCTGGTGGAGAAGAAGCGGCGCGTATGGATCAATGAGAGCCTGCAGGAGCTGCGGCTGCTGCTGGCGGGCGCACTCCTGGGCAGGGGTGGGAGATGAATTTATTAGGATGTACATAGGGGCACTCCTGGGCAAGGGCAGATGAATTTATTAGGATGTACATGGGCTTTCCCTGCTCCGTGCCCACTGTGCTGCCCTGCCTGAACCATTTGCAGTGGGGACATGTGACCTTTCTGGTGGAGCCTCCTGACCTCCCCACCTTGAGCCCTAGCCCGATGACCGGAACACAGGCAGCCACCCGGAAAGGCCAGGTAACCTGGGGCAGGGATGCAGGGAAGAGAGAGGTGCCTGGGGGCAGAGCTGGGGGCACTCTGGGGGCTGAGTCAGAGCGCTGCGCCCCTCCATTTGAAAGTGAAAAGACCGTGGGCATGACTTGATTAGGTTTGCATTACACAAAGTTCACTCTTGCAGCCTGAAGGAGGGTGCTTGTGACACACACACAGAAAGGGAACCAGCAAGAAGCAAACTACAAGGGAACTGCCCATGAGGAGGCCTTTGGGACGTAAAATTCTTTCAGGCAGAGTTTCTGGAGTTTCTGTAAAAAAAAATTTTTTTATAATCTTTGATCTCTATTCAAGTTTTGCTCTGTGCTATGTGAAAAATACATACAAGTAAAAATAAAAATATACTTGCTTTATTTACCAATTTTCTAAAAGGCAAATAGGTCATAAAAAGACATAAGCAGTCAAACAAATCTATTGCACTGGGTAAAGAAGGTTTGGTTTGCACACGAACAAACCGCTTGTCCAGCAAGGCTCAACAAACCATCACACAAGCTCTGAGAGCTTATTTACATATCTGTTTAGGAATATATTAAAAAGAAGGCTCAGTTTAAATAGAGAAAAAGTGTTTAACACCTGTGTAAGCACATACACTAAAGAAAACGTGGCTTGATGCTTGGCACCATGTAAACAAATTCACAAGATGATTCTATGAAGTCAGCTGCTTGGCACGCGCTGAAGCTACACAGTTAACAATGAGTATAGATTAAATAACAAAATAATGCTGACGGTAAACATTCATAACAGCAGAGTAAGATTTTGGCAGTGTTGTGTTTCGGTAACATAAATGTAACCTTAGATTAACACCTATCCCCCATGATCTGACTTTAGAGGCAAGGAGTCTGTAACATCTAATTGCCGTAAGAATGCAGACTGCTACCTTCTCTTAGGCATAGGCAGGTGATGTTACTTTGTAAATTAAAGAAAAATTAAAGTGTTCTTGTGTTTATGAAAAATAGGTTTAATATTCAGGCATAAGATGGTTTTACTAAGAAAACCTAGTGGATTACAAAGAGATTTCACCTCCATCAAAAAACAAAGAAAACCCTGGTACGGGCCAGTGGCTCACGCCTGTAATCCCAGCACTTGGGCAAAACCCCATCTCTACTAAAAATACAAAAAATTCGCCAGGCATGTTGGTGGGCACCTGTAATCCCAGCTACTAGGGAGGCTGAGGCAGGAGAATTGCTTGAACCCGGGGGGCGGAGGTTGCAGTGAGCTAAGAATGCGCCACTGCACTCCAGCCTCCGAAACAAGAGTGAAACTCCATCTCAAAAAAAAAGAAAACCCTGGTCCCATTTAAGCCTCATAGTCTTGGTCCAATTTTAAGTCAACTGTTCTTCAGTGGTAACTCTGAATTCACAACAGGGACCGATATAAAATTTTCTGAACCATCTTTGGAATATACAATACAACAGGAAGTTTTGTAGAAAGCTGGGCATATCGGCCTCGCTTTTCCCCAAGTGTCCAAATGACCTAAAAGTGCTGGCGACAGTGGCAGAGGCCTGAAGCTGCTCTAAGAGAGGACGGGCTCATGAAAAGAATGAAGGCCGGACATGCCCCCCAGGGTGCAGTGGGAGAGGTGAGCTCACTGCACCCCTGAAAACACAGATGCAGTTGCAAGCTGTGGGACTCAGAGTGGCAGTGGCTGCTCTCAGCCGGAAGGTGTGATGTGGCCTTGGCTTATGCGGGAGCTGATGTCTGGGTGTCTCCAGCGGAAGAAGACAAACAGGACTGGGTCCCACATGTGTTGTTCACAGCCTGGTTTGCAGAGGGAAGTTACCATAAAGAGATGACTGGTAACATTCGAATCTCCGTATTGGCCATCACTGTCTGAAAGGAGACAAGAACGATGCAGAAATACACAGAGGGTCTGCCCGTGCGCTCATCCGATGGAGCTCGCCACACAACCCACTAGGCTTCTTCAGTCCACAGCAGATGTTTCAACTTTGTTCACTACAAACAAAAGCTACGTCAGACTGAAATACTGACCGCGAGAGTACCAGAAGCCAAAGCTGCTGGTGTGCCCAACGATGCCTTCCCAATATTTAATGTGAAACGTTGTGAAAGAAAGCTAGGAGAGGCTACTGTCTCCATTTGGTATGTAAAAGAAAAATCTGCCTTGACTAAATGATAATTCAGATAAAAAGCAGTCCCCAAGAGAGGACAAAATTTGATCTGATCTAGACAGCCCTGGAAAGCTCTAGGAGCCGGAGTCCCCAGCTGGGGCAGCAGAGAGGTCTTGCCACAGTCACAGGACTTCTGGGAACACTGAGGCAACTTCCCTGACACTAAGAGGCGTTTAGTCTTTCTCAAGTTAAATCATAACTAAAATCTCTTCCCCATCCCACAAAACTCCACATTTATATTTTATATATAAAAACACATTTCTTTCCAAACCCTCCCCAACCTCCACAGTTTTAGGTCACCCCTTCAGAAAACTGTTTTTTTCCTAAAACAAAAAAAAAGCCACACGAGAATATGTGTCCACTTCATTGGAAACGGCCACGAAGATCTTTCACCTCTTCCAAGCACCATCTCATGTAGCTGGCTGGCCGCTGGCCTGAAGGTGGGTGGGGGTTATGTCTGCTCTTCGATTTTATGATTCAAGGAGGATCCATTTTCATCTTCTTTGGTGTCTGACACTTCGCTGAGTCCCAGAGAAGGAATATCTTCCTCATATGGTATGCCAATATTACCCTTTTCCTTGTTTTCACAGTAAACACATTCCTTAAAAGAAAAAAAATAGAGTGAAATCAGTAATAAACTTGAGATCTGAGTTGTTGCAAAAAAGTCATTCAAACTGATTAAGATGCAGGTGACCAGGTATCACCTAGGAGGCGGCCAGCAGCAAGGGCAAAAGTCCCTGGCCCGGGAGCTGGCACTCTAGGAGAGGAGAGGGACAGTGACTAAGAAGAGCTGCAGAGGCACAGGGCATATGGAGGACGTCTGTGACTGTCAGCTTGACGTTCACAACAGGCCACAGAGAAGGTGACAAACGGTTTTGAGAGGCAGCCACATACTCTGCCACTCCCCCTTCAAAAAGCAGGGCCTAAATCCTTTCTCCTTCAACCTTGGCTGGACTTAGGCATTTGCCTCTAACAAAGAGTACCTGGGCCAGGCGCGGTGGCTCACACCTGTAATCCCAGCACTTCGGGAGGCCGAGGCAGGCGGATCACGAGGTCAAGAGATCGAGACCATCCTGGCCATGGTGAAACTGTCTCTACTAAAAATACAAAAAAATTAGCCAGGCGTGGTGGCACGCGCCTGTGGTCCCAGCTACTCGGGAGGTTGAGGCGGAAGAATCACTTGAACCCAGGAGGTGGAGGTTGCAGTGAGCCGAGATTGCGCCACTGCGCTCCAGCCTGGCAACAGAGCAAGACTTCATCTCAAACAAACAAACAAACAAACAAAAAAAAGAGTACCTGACTTCTGATTCTAGGTCATAATAGGCACCTTGGCTTCCTCTTGTTCTTTCTGGGGAAGTTACCTGCCACACTGTGAGGACATCCAGGCAGCCCTACAGAGAAGTCCCCACAGCAAGGAACTGAGGCCTCTGCCAAGAGCCAGCAGCACGTGTGAGGCCTGCGAGTGAGCCTCCTGGAAGCCGATCCTCCAGCCATCAGGTGACAGAAGTCCTCACCAGTATCTTGCCATCAACGCCAGGAATGACCCTGAGCCAGAACTACCCAGCTAAGCTGCTCTCAAATGCCTGACCCAAACAGACCGCAGAGATAATACATGTTTATTGTTAAAGTTACTAAGTGTTGGGGCCATCTGCCATGGAGCAACAGATTACTAATGCAGCGGCAGGTGGAAAACAGACCCCGAGGCAGCCGGGTGGGCCACGGGTCTATTTGGGGAAAGAGGATTCTCAGCAGAGGGCTGGGCACGTGCAAAGACCCTGTGGCAGGAGCCTGCCAGGGCAGTCCAGCAAATAGCCAGGGGGCCAGTGCAGCTGGAGAGGAGGGAAGGAGAGGAGAAATGGGCGATGAGGTAGATGTGTATGGCTTTGCACCATTTGTTCTGGTTGAGGTGGGGCAGCGCTGACGGCGATCTGAAGTGTGGGTGCCAGGATCTGACTGGAGGGGACAGGGGAGCAGTGAGTGCAGCTGGGAGGCCACTGTGACATCCAGGGCTCATGCCATGGAAGCATCCTCATGGCCTGGACCTGTGTGGTGATGCTGGAGGTGAGAAGATGGGCTCCTATCCACCTTCAAGGTTAAGCACAGACAATCTGCCCACCCACTGGCTGGGGCCTGAGAGGAGTAGAGCCAGGACGCCTCCAGGGCTTGCAGAGCGCAGGGGAGAAAAGAGGTCTAGACACTGAGCCCAGGGTGAAGAGGTGAGGAGGAGCCTGTGGGGAGGCCGAGAGGCCAGAGGGACACCCCGGAGCACAGGCCCTGGACACCAAGGGCAGAAAGAGCTCCCTGCAGAGAGCCACTCACTGCCGCCAATGGTCCCTGGGACGAGGACTGAGAAGTGGCACTGTGTTGAGCTGCTGGAGACCCCGACACCGTGACAAGAGCAGCTTCCATGGTGTGTGGGGGAGCAAGTCAGCAGAGCAGGAGAGAGGGGCTGGCGTGCCCATGGGGCTGCTGGAAGGCTATGTGCCTGGAGAGCATGCCAGCAGGAACTTGGTTTTTCCACCTTTATTTAATGGTCTCCGTGGACGCTGAGGGTTTGTGACAGGAGAGGTTTTTTTGTAAAATAGAAAACAGAATTGAAAGAAAGAAAAAACAGATTTCAGCAAGTGACTGGGGTTAGATTTTTCAACCTTTTTGGAAACAATGTTGAAAAACCACTGAAGAAAGTTCTTTGAAGCATAGTGTTGTTGTGCCTTTAAAAAAATAAACCTTTCACTTTAGAAGTTTTAAATTGAAAGAGAAGTTACAAAGATAGTACAGAGAATCCCCATCACAGAGCCTTTTCGGGCCGCATCAGAAATCAAGTCCCCGAGCTCACCGGCACGTCGATGGCTGCCGGGAGGCCGCCCGTCTGCATCCACGTGTGGACCTCGCGCAGCTCCTGCTTCTGACTCTCCGTGAACCTGGGCTGGAGTTTCTGCAAGAGCTTCAGCTTTTCTCTGTCCTCCTTCAAAACCGCTTCTGAATTTCTTCGCAAGATATTTAGAAATAGGTAAGCTTTCTAAGAAATGTCTTAAGGGTTTTTGTTTTTATTCTTTCAATATAAATAATGTAGTTTTAAATGATTTTAATGCAAATTTCCTTTTAACAAATTACTGTTTAAGGTAACGTAATCTCCCTAGTAAAGAATCTGTCGTTTTTCTATGAAGATGAGCATCCTGTCAAGATTCCACTTTACCGTATTTTACAACAGACCTGGGAGCTGGGTGTCTGCAGGTGTAACCTCGTCCCCTCGGGCTCGGTTTCCACACAGGTGGTTTATCTGGAGAGTCTTGCCAGCAGGATGGCCTTCCCCTGCCACTGGCCAGTGCAGGGCTGGACTGTGGCTGCCCTGGAGATGGAGCCCCCCTCTCCGCTAGCTACCAGAGGCCTTAGGGGTTTGATACGGCTTGGCTCTGTCCCCACCCAAATCTCATCTCAAACCGTAATACCCGCGTGTGGAGGGAGGGCCCTGAGGGTGACTGGATCACGGCAGTAGCTCCCCCATGCCGCCCGTGTGGTGGTGACTGAGTTCTAATTCGATCTGATGGGTTGGTAAGTGTCTGGCAGTTCCTCCTTCACTGGTGCTCTCTTCCTGCCACCTTCTGAAGGAACTTGCTTCTCCCCTTTTACGCCATGACTGTAAGTTTCCTGAGGCTCCCTGCAGAACTGTGAGTTAACTAAACCTCTTTCCTGCATAAATTACCCAGTCTCAGGTGTTTCTTTACAGGCATGTGGAAACGAACTCACACAGGTTCTCTTCTCCTTCCTTTCTTTCCTCCCAGCTTCCCCTGCCAAGCAGGTGCTCCCCAGGGGCAGAGAGTACATGCAGTTCCCTATGGCAGCCTGATGTGGACACAGAGCCGGGGCACAGGCCCCCAGGTCACTGCAGAGCAGCCAGCTCCTTGGGCTGGTCACCTATCGTGACACTTGGTTCCTTCAATTCTAAGTCAGACAGATAGACACACCCTATTTACTTCACAGGGTTACTGGGCAACAAAGCAAGAGATACTGGCACCAGTGCCTTGTAAAAGTTGTGTGGCACCGTGAAGGAGCCCATTTTCCTCGAAGGCTGTAGCGTGGGAAGCCAGACGGCCCTGGCTTACCGTGGCCACAGTGCAGGGCCATCCTGTGCTGGCCTGGCAGGGTTGTCCAGAGGGAAGCTGGCCTCTCTGCTGCACTCCACTCAATCTAAGTCTTTCAGAGGGGCGCCCCACACCATCTGGATGACCTTGACCTTGTTGTTTCTGGGAACTCCTGAACCCCATCCCTCCCCAGGTGCGTAGGAAAACCCTGGGTGGTTACCGAGAAGGCAGCTGGTAGGTCATCATGACGCTGCTGTCCGCATCTGCCATCAGCAGCCAGACGGGGTCCTGAAGGACGCACTTAATGAAACGCTCACTTTCTTCCATACCAGCATTCATTTTTGCTCTGTGATTCTTCTCTGAGGAGTCAATGCTTCCAAAATATTTGCTAGTATGACTTGTGTCACTACTGCCTTTAAAAACAAAAAATGTGGTGGGTCGAAACCTCAACATAGGAAATTCAACCTTGCACAATGTGCTTCCTTAAAGCCATGATGATTTTAGAGAGCCGAGCCTTTTCCTGCCTAATCTTAGGTACTGGTGTCTGTGCTGGTGCATTTTCCCCTCCCCTTCCCACTTCCTGAATGCTCTGGATAATTAGGAAACAGGATTTCTGCCAGCACCGTGCAGATTCTTTCCTGGGAGGTCCTGAGCAGCTCAGTTGGAGCCTGTGTTAGAAGCCTTGACCTTCTCTCCCAAGCTCTCACCATCTCCACTCATGCAGCTACAGAGCACTGCAGTTTCCCACAAGGGGAGCCAGCTGGCCTGGAGCGCTCCCTAGCCAGCCTCACCTGGGCAGGAGGCCTGCGAAGAGAGGCGAGGTGAAAGCTCACTCCAGAGAAATAGGGGAGCTTAAGTTTTATGGAGAGTGTGTGCATTTCTGGTGACTGAGATTCCAGATCACATTTGAAAGATCCCAGTGGGTGGAGGATTGCAGGTGGCCCACACTCTAAGTTCACACAAGTGGAACTAACTTAGGAAGGCAAACCACTATCTGGGGAGTCAGAGGGGTGGTCCAAGACGCCAGGGTGTGAAGCCTGCAGGCACCGGAAGTGGAAACAAACAGGGAGGATGCGGATGGGAATGGCTAGGGCCGGCCACGCTGAGCAGGGAGTGTGTGTGTGTGGGTGTCCACGTGGGCTCTGGGAGCTGCGTGGGGAGTGCCGGTTGTCCCTGTCCTCAGCACAAAGGCCGGCCTGCGATTCTGGAACAGTGCATCCCGTGGGAACCTCCCAAATGCCTAACACCCCACCGGGGCCAACATACCTGCCCCACTCGGGGAGGCGTCGCAGCCCAGCGAGCCCGAGCCCGAGCCCAGCGACTCCGAAGCAGCAGAGCCCGAGGCTGAGCAGAGGTCCTCATTCAGCAGGAGGTTTAGGAGGCCGCTTGACGTGGAAAGGGCGTCACTGTTCTGGGTGTCTGAAGGTTCGTCACGCTTTAAGGACAGGAAGCAGACACTGCTGTTCAAGGGTTCAGTCAGGACGCAGCACATGCAGCGGAGTGGGGTAGGGGGGCATGAGTGGGGTGAGGGTGGAGGGGAGCTGTGGAGCCGCTGTGAGGTTCACAGCCAGGGACGGCCTCATGAGCAGACCACGCGTTACCACCAGGCCTATGGTGCAAATTCCTCTGGTGCTCTCTGGATGCCGTCTAGTTACACTTCATTTGGGAGAGTCACACCAGAGACTGTAATACCTGATTCCAGGGGGAAAGCCTCAGGCTGCTCCTTGGCCAGAGCCCCCTCTTCTCATGCAGCAGACATGGATGGGGAAGACGCCTCCCACAGCACCCCAAGTTGGGGCTGCCTTGGGAGTGAGGGAGGGGCCTGACCTGGGGAGCATCCCTGACTCTCCTATCCTTGTAGGCCCAGGACTCCAGAAGCAGAAGCCCGGAGGTGGCAGGCAGACTGGGAGAAGCTCCCAGATCCACATGCTTACAGTTCCTCACCCAGGGAGCCCTCCGTCCTCCGGCCAAGGCAGGGATTCGCCTGAGGCCTACGGACTGCACTGCTGCTGACGTTCCCACACACCTGAGCTCATTCAGAAACACAAGTGTTTAACTACAACTACCGTTTCATTAACTGGTTAAGAATCCCACGCAGTGTCCCTAAGCCTGTGGGGGATGGAAGCTGAGGTCATGCTGGTTTTAGGGCTGCGTCCCCATCCTCCTCCTTCACCGAGGCCACCAGAGCCAGGCTCTGGCACCACACCCTGAGGAGCCCTAGTTCTGGTATTTAACCTGATTGTGCTTCATCTTTGAAGCATCATTAAAAAATTCGAAGCCAGGTGCAGCGGCTCAAGCCTGTAATCCCAGCACTTTGGGAGGCTGAGGTGGGTGGATCACCTGAGGTCGGGAGTTCAGGACTAGCCTGACCAACATGGAGAAACCCTGTCTCTACTAAAAATACAAAAAATTAGCTGGGCATGGTGGTGCAGGCCTGTAATCCCAGCTACTCTGGAGTCTGAGGCAGGAGAATCGCTTGAACCCGGGAGGCGGAGGTTGTGGTGAGCTGAGATCGCACCATTGCACTCCAGCCTGGGCAACAAGAGCAAAACTCTGTCTCAAAAAAAAAAAAATTGAAGCCCATAAACTGTCAAGTCACATGCTTCTATCTGGACTCTGTATTGACTACAGTCTCTCCTCCTTCATTCAGATTCCAAGACAATCAAAGGCTTCAAATAATCTACTCTGATAGGATTAACTAGGAAGCATGAATTTCTGGCACATATATTCATGGCAAAACCTACAGGGCTTGGTGGAAACCTCAGTCGTGTAACCCCCATGTCTGAGCTGAGGATGTGCCGCCCATCTGCTGGGTGTGCCATCTGCTGCCTGCTTTGGGGAAAGAGCATCAGAAAATCCTTACGGTCAGAGGTGCCTTCGGCTGCTGGTCCCGAGAAGTGCCAGGTTTGCAGTCCGGCCCCACAGCTGCTGTCTCTGTGGCCCCGGTGGTCCCCACAGCCCCGGTGCCACCCTCAGGGGCTTCCTCCAGCTGCAGCAGGTTGAGCTGCAGGGGTGAGCTGCTGCGGGACTGGAAGAGCGGTGGAGAGGCCCTACCCACAGCTGATGGTGGGGTGGCCTGGGTGGCTGGACAAGCACATGGCTGTCTAGGAATGGAGGTCCGGCTGGGGAACTCGGGTTGTGAGGCAGAGGCCATCTCAGACGTGAGTGTGGGGTGACTTGGAAAGTGAGGCTGGTTGGGGAAGAAGGCCTGGGGGAGGTTTGGGGTCCCCGAGGGGAAGGAATAACTGGGTAACATGAATGCCATGACAGGAGCTAAGGGGGCAGGGAAGGGTGGGGGCTGGACTGCAAGCTGGTGCTGGAGGTCCACAGGTACAGCCGACACTGGGAAGCTGGCATGGGGAGGCACAGGGGGTGCTGCCACAGTCCCTGGCGCTGGAAACACGGGCAGGGAATAAGCTGGCACTGGGGTGGGAAAGGGCATGGCCGTGCAGCTGGACTGGGACGTGTCCGAGGGTGACCAGGCTGTGGTGTTCAAGCCCACTAGCGGGGGCCGGGCAGGCACGGGCCCCCCAGATCCGGTGCTCTCAGAAGAGTCTCGGGGTTTGACCCGCTTGGACTTCAGTTTTCTGTTCTTTCCTGCTTTTTTCCAAGGTGAATCTATTCCAGAAGCATTTCTTAGTCCAGGGGTAGCTAACGAAGAAAAACAAATACTTGTAGTTAAAATTTTAACTTCAAATTTGAAGACACTTCTTCATTCAACAGTCCTGGGTTTCCAAACGCTTGCCCAGGGCCCACCTGGTTCACCTTGCAGATGTCCCCCATCCTCCGTGAGTGAGAAAAATCAGGGCAAAACATTAGGCTTTCCCATAAAACTAAATGGAATCAATTTAAAGGACAAGCTCTTAATTGCAGGATCACATTCCTTATTTTCTTCTGGTATTAAATGTCCTTTCTTTTATGGAATACTAATATAATAAGTGGTATTAGAAAGTTCTATTTGTTCAGTAAATACATTAAAAAGCTGTCATGTCTCTGCTGTTCCCAGTATTTGGAGGAAAAATTGGTTTGTGAAATCTGAAAGGTAGAACCACTGAGCTCCTCTCTTATTTTTCAATTTTATAAGCACTAGCACTACTGTTCCTAAAGAGGGCTTTTTCCTCTTTCACCCGTCAAACAGCCTGAGCAAGATCAGAGGGGAACATCTGCCCTCGGACCAAATTCCTCCTCTCCGATGACAAGTGCTGTTGAGTAAAGCTTTCTTCAGGAGGATGGAGGGACTCCGGGTCTGTCCCCATGGCCTCCCTGGGGAGTGGGAGGGAAGCTTTCTTCAGGAGGATGGAGGGACTCAACGGGTAAAGGAGGGACTCCGGGTCTGTCCCCATGGCCTCCCTGGGGAGTGGGAGGGAGTCCAGGGAACTTTGCTTTTCCTCTCACATCATGCAGAGTGACTTGGGCTCTTGCAGCAGGTGTGTGGGGACATCTGTCAGTTGTGCCAAGGGGGTCCCCCATGCTTTCGTGATGTGCTCAAGCAACTGGCCAGTCCAAGGCAAACTACTACGTAAATGGAGGTTTTGCAATTCAGCCTCTCTTATCTGGTGTTCTTCCCAGAAAAAATCTGTCCCCTGGTGAGACTAGTGGCTAAATCGCTGGGTTCCGGGGATATCGTATCTGGGTCTGGCAGGGCCGCCCTAGACAGCTGTGTAGTCTGTGCACTGCGCAAGGCTACACAGTTGTCTAGGGGGTAAGCAAGAGTTCGACCTCTGCACTAGGCTGGTCCCATGGGGTGGGTCTGCTCAGGGCCATCGAGGGCACATTTTCTAATTTCTACAGAGGTTCTCTGTGGGCTGGCAGTTGAGTCTGGGGAAGAAGGAGAGAAAGGAAAGAGTGGAGAAGACATCATCCTTAAGGAAGCTGTAGGCTTCTTTAATTTCTTACACATTTCCTTTGGTGTGACTGCCCAGAGACCTGGGAGAGGTGGGTCCTTGCGGTGAGTGGTTTCTGGTTTCCTGGGCTCACTGGCTCTGATCCCTGTGCCAGTGTCCCGGGGGGAAAGGAAGAGGCGGCTTCTCTAACAAATGCAGGCCCTGTCTGGGGATATGGGAGATCAGGAGCCAGACTCCTGAACCAGGAAAGGGGGTGAAGAAGCTCATCTATTTTACTATATCCCTTGACCTTCAACCACCCAAGTGATACCTGGCCTAAAGAGCAGCTCCCACACCATGACCATGGACTCTGCCCAACTTTGGAGTCCAAAGCCCAGCCCTGAGGCTGGCTCAACCAGGAGGGTGCATCTCCTGGGGAGAAGGGCGCCATGCATCATACACCCCCTCCTTCCTCATGTGCCCAGCACCAGATGCCCATTATTTTGAGGTTGAATTAGCTGATTCTTTGGGGGTTCCATCTGGGTGGGGCCCCTGGCCACACGGTTAGGCAAGAAACGTGGACACGGCAGCACTGCCCTCCCCAGGACCAGCCTGGGACCATTCCCCAGGGAATGAGAGCTGGCATCCTGAAAGCACCCCCACCCCCCACTGGTGGGAAGTTCTACAGAAAAAGATGGCATTGTCAGGAAGTTTCAACAGCTGTCTTACATGTTAATGCTTCTGAAACTGGACACATTACACATTTTGAAACCAGCACTGGACTCAGTATCAACAGGAATAAAGTTTTTTAAAACCTCCTTTTAATTCGGGTGTCACTTACTTCGTTCACTTGGCTGCCCCTTGGATCTTTCTTGTAAGTAGTAATGGCAGTGAGACTGGAAAATGCTGAGTTTTCTTATTTCTTTGAACTTCTGCAGGAAGCTCTGCTCCTCCTTCTGTGTGTGTGCAGCGAGCACCTCCTTGGTGAGCCCTAGCTTCTTGAAGGGCTCCTTCTCCTGGCTGAGACCACAGGCCAGGGCGGGGCCCGCCAGGCGGTCCAGGGACTCTGGCCCACTGGCAGCGTCTTCCACCATCTCTGTAACACAAAAACCCAGGGCTCTGCTCCACACAGGCCCCTTGTATTTGAAAGCCACACTGTATTAATGGACAAGACAAATCATTCACACATAAAGTGACTTCACGATGCCTGTGGCATGAGGATGAAACTCACAATGTTTTCATTTAGCTTTTTGAGAAAGTTCACAGCAAAAGGCAGGAAGTAGGGCAGGACAGCCCTGACAGCCAGGTGGCTGGGGAACCTGGGGGCTGAACACTGAAACCAGGGGCCCTGGGCTTCATTCAACCCTGCTGTTAAAGACATTCCCGGGCTGTGCCTAGCTTTCAGAACACAACAGTGTTCTGAGCGTTTCTGGGTTTGGGACCAGGCATGGTGACAGTTGGGACCCTGTGGGCCCATGGGGCAGACAGGACAGGGACAGGCAGGGCCCACTGAGCATCCTGAAAGGGAGGGCTTGGGGACTGGATCTTGGACATGGATATTTTCCTCATCATCTCCCTCTTAGTAAAGAACAAATTCAGGATTCATTTTCATCACAATATTCTAAAGAACAAGAACACTCAGCCACAAATGAGCTCATTTTAAGTCTATTTACCACCTGTGTACTGGCTCCTGTTCACACACAGGGAGGGCTAACGGTGTCGCCTTCTGCTGGGCAGAGGAAAGACCCCCAGCTCCACCCAGGAAAGAGGGAGGTGGGGCCTCGCTCCCAGGCCTCTCTCCGCACCAAATAAAAGGGATAAGATGTTCCACCACAATCGACCCTCCTGTGTTGATGCCAGAGCAGACAACTGCCCCCGGGGGCGCCACAGGGCAGCAGGGACCTGGACAGGCTGCCGCCTGGGCCCCGGCTGGCCACACCCCCCTCTGCACTTCACACAATTGGCTTTCCCGAAACAGCCCTTATTGGGCTATGGTGGGGTTCTTCTGTGCTTAGAGAGAGAAAAAAAGATGGCAAACTTCCTCTCATGTTTAAAATCAGACTGTTCTCTGATCCAAGAGCCCATGGTCATACCTAGCTCCGGCTGGGGCTTCTTGTCTCCCACGTGGACGATGGTGCTGCTGTAGCTGCACTGGCTGGTGAGCGACGCCACACTCTCCGCCTTGCCTGGCAGTGCCAGCGAGGTCAGGTGCGTGCCGACTCCTGTGCGGCTGTTCACCCTGGGGGGCAGCTCTGCCTCTTCATGCGGAAGGGGAGCAAACACGAGCACACCGTTACAATGCACGGTGCACCCGAGGGCCCGTGCAGCTCCCGTGCCAGGGTGCACACATCCCATCCTGCTCTGGCCCGGGCATGGGATGATTTGTCCCCAGTGTTTACTCAGAGGAAAACAGTGGAGAAGAGACAGTTCCGACATGGGAGCAGCACACACTGAAATCCCGTCCTCTGCGGGGAGGCACAGCAGCTTGGCAGCTGCAGGAGCGTGGGTGAGGGGCTCTCGCCTGCGGCCAGGGAGCCTTCTGCAGGCTTGTGGGGAGGGGCTTTTCCGACAGTCAGGAACCAACCGTAATTTGGGATACCATTTCTCTTTCTCTCTTTTTCTTTTGAGATGGAGTCTCCCTCTGTCACCTAGGCTGGAGTGTAGTGGTGCAGTCTCGGCTCACTGCAACCTCCACCTGTTCTGAGCTCCCAATTCTCCTGCCTCAGCCTCCCAAGTAGCTGGGATTACAGGCATGGGTCACGATGCCAGGCTAATTTTGTAATTTTAGTAGAGATGGGGTTTTGCTGTGTTGGCCAGGCTGGTCTCAAACTCCTGACCTCAAGTGATCCACCCACCTTGGCCTCCCAAAGTGTTGGGATTATAGGCATGAGCCATCGTGCCTGGCCAGGGTACCCTGTTTCTAATCCTGGTGGTGACCATCAGCAACACTGACAGCATTTAAGCAGCCTGCGATTTAATGTGATTTATGGGGCATGTTAACATTCAGGGACAAGGGCCCCTCCGAGATGCACTGGAAAGAAGGCCTGCCTGCACCAGACTGACAACTCAAGACCAGTGTGGCTACATGAGGGGGTCAGGGGACGTTCTCAGGTCTCCAGCAGCCCCGCTGGGTTCCTGTTCTCAAAGCCAAGGCTCCGACAGAATCATCTTTACCTCTAGCTCTTCTAAGGAGGGTGCTGACTTTTAAACTACTTTCATCATTTAAAAAATAGCCTGAACCCTTACACTGTGTCCATGGAAGCCATGGGAATGCCTGATTCCACTCCAGAGGATTTATACTGTTACCCATACAAATGGCTCTACGCAGATCAGATACCTGCAGCATGCAGCCCAGGGCTGACTGTGGCCTGGCGCTTATCACTGGACCTTAGCGTTGGGACGTTTGCTGGGAACTCGCACTTCCTCTTCAGGGTGGAAGCCTCGCTGCAGCTCTCCAAGTACCTGTGTGAAGGGCACGAGCCACTGGTGAGGCCACACAAGACGAGAGGCAGGAAGGTGCACGAGCTGGTGGAGACTCAGCTGGAAACGCCGGCGTACCTGATGACGCTGTCCAAGCAGCTTATCTGCTGGTAGGAGCAAGTGGGCTGCTCCTTGCAGGCCAATTCCTCCGGGAAGCTGGCCCCCAGGCTGTCTTTCTCCACGGCAGGGACAGCTTTCATTTCAGCTGGGGGACTAGTTTGCATTTCTGAAGAAATGGCAAAATTGTTCTTTCATTTATTTTTCTCCCAAAGAAAACACTGTGTATTTAGAAAGGATTTTCATTCTACCTGAAGACAGGGCTGGGGACTCAGATCTGCTTCACGGGTATGGAAGCCCAGGGCCAGCCTGGCATCCCACAGGCCGTCCACAGAGAGGCCTGGGAGGGAGCTGCTGCCCAGCCTGGTGCCTGCTTCTCTCTGGGGTCTAGGCCATCCCCAAGGGTCAGGGACTCAGCAGTGGGAGACACCAGTTCTCACTTGAACTCTTAAACTTTCAGGGCCAATGAGAGCCCATGCACTTTATGTCCCTCCGGGGCCAGGCCAGTGTTTTCAGTGTGATCCCTGCTAGTAACGATTACGATGGCTACTGCCTCCTGCACTGTGCTGTGGAGTCGACTCTTGCCCCCATGATATACATCACGTGCCTGTCCCTGGGGGCCCTCGAGCAAAGAGCTGGGTCCACCTCATCAGTGTGTCTCCGACACCCAGCACAGAGTGCAGCATGCAGCATGTCCGCCAACATGTCCCAAAGGCCAGAAGTCCTAGCAGTGTCTGGCCAGAGTGTGCTCTGAGCCCGATGCTCCCCACAGGAGGCTTTGGCCTGAGCACAGGGAATGAGCAAGGGACCACCAGGGAGAGGACTGAGACACACGCCTGTGTGCACACACGTCTGTGTGCATACCGTGTGAGAAATGCATGTGGGGTAGAGGAGCAGCCCGAACCTGAACCCACATGTGACAGGGTGAAGCTGCCTGGGAAGTGCGGCATGTGGTGAGGCAAGCACTGCTGCAGTGGGAGTGGGTCGACGGCCCCTGGGTGGTACTCTCCACTTGAGACAAGTTTGTGTATGTGGATGCTGGGCAGTCTGTCAGCAGGGGTGTGTGTGTGTGTGTGTGTGTGTGTGTGTGTGAGAGTGTGTGAAGGGTATGCAAGTGTATGCACACAGCCATACAGCCACTGTACAGCAAGAACAAGCAGCCCAGGCCATGGCTCCCAGGCACAGCCAGCGGGCAGGCCAGCGGGCAGGAAGGCACACCCGGCCACAGCTCTTCAGACCTGCACACCTGGCCACACCCCACCGGGCCTGAAGGGCACCAGGTACCCAGCAGACATCAGTGCCTGCACTAGCTGAGTGAGTACAGGACGGGGCTGCTCTCGCCTCTTGAAGCTGCAGACTGTGCTGAACGCAGAAGGAGGTGAGGCACAGCTACAAGGTGACTCCCTGCCAACCACAGTGAGCATTCAACCCAGGTCCCTTTTCTTACTCGGCCATACTCTAGTTTCAGTAAGGAAATGCGGAATTTTTTTTTTTTACCTGTAACAGATTTTTTCTTTTGTTCTCCAGATTCATGAGAATAATGACTTCTATTTTTGGTCTTGTTACCATTTTTACAAATTTCCTTGAAGAAAAATAAAATAAACACGTTATTCATTCTAGGAGACCTCCTTCAGTTTGTCCCCCAAAGTGAGAACTGAGGATGGCTGAAAGAATTTCAGCAACACAGAAGGAAAATCTGAATGAGAAATCTGACAGATGCAGAGCTAGATAAAACCTACCTGATGACCCTAACAACACAAAATAAAGCAAAACAGCACACTACATTTTCTTCTTTTTTTTTTTTTTTTTGAGACGGAGTCTTGCTCTGTCACCCAGGCTGGAGTGCAACAGCACAATCTTGGGTCACTGTAACCTCTGCCTCCCAGGTTCAAGCCATTCTTGTGCCTCAGCTTCCCGAGTAGCTGGGATTATAGACATATGCAGCCATGCCCGGCTAATTTTTGTATTTTTAGTAGAGATGGGGTTTCACCATGTTGCCCAGGCTGGTCTTGAACTCCTGACCTCAGGTGATCCACCTGCCTCAGCCTCCCAAAGTGCTGGGATTACAGGCGTGAGCCGCTCTGCCTGGCCTATATTTTCTTCTTTCTATCCTAGTTAAATCTTCACTGTTGCTTATTTTGTCTGTTTTAAATAAGTTTCAACCAAATGCTTAGCTACAGCTTCTAGCTGTTTAAACTCTTAAGAAATTAAAAAATTAGTCCCAAGTGAACAAAGTTTAGAAAGGAAGCAGAAACAGCTGTGATGATGAAGCCTCTCCTGACTGCCAAGGGTTGTCTGGACTGTGCTTTTTAACTCTGAACGGACATCCACAAACTCATTTTCTCAGGGAGAAAGGAAGAGGACGTACGGCTCTCCTCTGGCGTGAGTCCTCATGGCCATTGCTGTCGCTGGAGGAGGTCTGGCTCATGAGGTGCTCGTGGGACCCGTTGCTGCCCAGACTCCCGTAGCCGCTGGAGCCGCTGTGGGGGACCGGCTGGGGAGACAGCAGACAGCACTACAGACACAGCCAGGGCTGCTGAGCTACGGATGTGGCCCCCCGCCAACACACCCTGTTTCACAGAGAGGATGGTGACCCGCCCAAGGCTACATGGCCAAGACAAGGGGAGCTATGGTTTGAACCCCAGGGTCAGGCTCCAGAGGTGGACTCTTGGCCTCTAGCCAACCCAGACGTGCAGTCACTGAAGAGACTGCACCAAAGGAACTCGTCTAACCCACGCACCAACGCCAGCCACACCTCTGGGGAGGGTTTAAAACAAAACAAGGTGTGATGACAGTTCACTCCACAGCCTCCAGGGACGGGGAAGCGGATGCCCACTCAGGCACAGGGTTGACTGCAGTGACCCTGAGTTTTTAGGGACCTTGAGTACAATGTCCCTAAGCCCCATTGCTCTGGATCACGGTGAGTCCCCACGCCACTGAGAGGTCACTCTGGGGCCATGCAGCCTGTCGGGGCATGGTGTCTGCACATGTCCTTCAGCCACTCATTCAGCGCTGCGGCTGAGACGATGCTGAAGCTAGGATGGAGGCAGTCAAGGGTGCTGGGGACTGTCTTGAACTACCCTGGTCTGTGCCCAAACTGTCCCCTGGGGGATGCTCACAGAATGACAGCTGAGGGCGTCTGAGTGGATGTGACAGGACCAGGGTGAAGGGGCTCCCAGGGCTACTACCTAGGAGGAGGCGCGCAGGCGCCGCACCCACCTGCAGCAGGAGGCGGTGGATCTGCTCCGTGAGCCCCTGAATGCTGGGGTGCAGGGGCTTCTCCTCTGTGCACGGGTGGGCTGTGAACACGTCCTCATTCAAAGGGCCCCTGTGTGGTTTCAACTCATCTTGTCAGACAGGGCCCCACCAGAGGACCTCTCTGGCGTGACCGTATAGCCACCACATGCTGCCTGCCTGGGCGGGCCCTCTGCCCCTCCCCTGCAGCCCCCCAGGCTGCCGCCTACCCACTCCCTACTCTGCCTAAAGGAGGTTCCTCCCACGTGGGGGCAGGGGACAGGTCACCCCTGCCTGCCGGCCTGCGGCTCCAAATTGGGGGCAGGAGGCAGTTTTGGTCTCGGCCTCAGCCCCTCCCTAGGCCGTCTGTTGCTGTGAGGTGACGACAGCCCGGGATCCCCACCCAAGACCCCTGAGCTGCCTCAGACCCTTAGAGCACTCACACCCTGACTTTGTGCCTCCCGATGATGAAGGAGATTTTCCTGCTCCATGGGTTGATAAAGCTGGACCAGCTGGTGTCCAACGTGATGTACTCCCCGTTCCGGGCGCGAAACCGAATGGGAGAATAGTCAAAAGGCTGGCCCCCAGACTGCAGGACTAGGAGAGCAAAAGCCAGCATTCAGGGGAAAAGCGGAGCAAGCAGGGTTTGCAGTACAGAGGCAAGTCAAGACTCACTCAGGCCCAAGACCCGCAAACTTCAGGGGTGAGAACACTTCTCCAAAGCTACTGTTTTCAACCTCCCGCTGTTGCTGTCAATCACAAGGACGCTGTTTCCAGCAGGAGCTGTTTGAACCCGTGTCTCACCTCTGCTAGACTGTTACTGGCATCTATGAGGGCTGGGCTTGGTGAGGACACGCACTGTGCACTCCCTGGCCTGCTCAGAACCTTCCTAGCCACAGATGAATTGGTCTCTCCTCCTCCCATGTGCCACTGAAGTCGAGAGTAAACATGAGATGCCACAGACTCAGGTCATGGCCTGAGAACAACTGGCCACAAAGGAACTCACGTGAGTTCACCACTCTCTCTCGACTCCACTGGGCACTGCAGTGCCAGGAGTGAGGCGGCCAGGTGGGCGTCTACCACCTGCTTGTCCTTAGCTGATGTGACCCGTCAGAGCTAGACTGGTCCCAAGAAGAAGCCCCAAGAGTGCTGGAGTTTCCGCCAAACACGTTAGGATTTCCCGTGAAAAGGGGACCTACTCTTTTTGTGGATGGCCAGCATCAAGGGCCTGTCACTGGGGTGGAGCTGCACAAGCACTGGGGTCTCAATCAGGTCCTGAGGTAGATAGCCGAGGAGAGGCACCGCCCTGGAAGGCAAGCAGACACACACTAGGATCGGCGTCCACACAGTGGAAGGGATTATCACTAGGATCCACCTTATTCCCTGGAAAGGGAAGATACACTCCAAACCCCACTCCCCACCCTCCAAGATCACAATTTGGAAGCTGGACTAATAGAGGACCAGTTAGAGTTCCAACCAACAGCAATCGAAGGCCCAGCTTCTAGGACGCGGAAGCAGGCTCCCTCCGCTGGGGCCCGAGTGCTTCAGCTCTGCGTTTCATCTCCCGAATGGTAAAGTCATGATCATGGTTTTTGTTTTTTCCTTCCAGCATCTTTTTCTTTTTCTGTGTCACTCATTAGTTTGGCCACATGTGGCCTGGCATTGATTTTTGCTTAATAAGTTTCGCCTGGGCCTTGGGATACCCTTTCTGTGTGCATCTTTTCCAGCCTGATCTCGTGTGACTCTGGCCTTGGCGTCCAGTTGGTTTACTGTGGCTTCTCTGGAGTCTCGGCGGCTGGACAGGCCCCTGCTCCGTGCCCTCATGCCACCTCCCAGAGCTGTGGCGTTACTCCTTGCAGGACACAGCTGAACTTCGGCAGCGCCTTCTGCTTCTGTTTGTGTCCAGCGCCCTCTGCTGGCTCCGCCAACCATCTCTTCTTCCAAGCTGCCTCTTAACACGGTGGCATCCAAACCGATGTTTCCTCAAACTCTGCTGCTTGTGTGGAAGGATTTTCCCTGTGAGTCTTTGGACCATGGTGCAGAACTTTCTCAAGGGCCTGGTGTTATTCTTTGATTTCCTCCTCCTTGTCTGAGGCTCTCTCTCCAGGCCTCATGATTTCCTTTAGACAGGATATACAGAATGTTCCTGGCATCCATACCATCAAGGCCTGGTTGAAGGAGGAGGAAGAGGAAGGAAGAGGACAGGAGCAGGAGGATAGGAAGGAAAAAGAAGGGGAGAAGGAAGAGGAGGGAGAGGAAAGGGGCTGGAGGGTGAAAAGTAGGAGGGGAGAGGGAGGGGAGTCCTGGCCACCTGCTCTGGCTGGCCTTGGGCTCTGCGAGCCAGGCCACATAGCAGGCATCATCAAAGAGAGCTCGCAGACTGTGGCCCTCATGCCATGTGCACCTGTCTGCCAACCTCCCTGCACAGGGCTGGGCTGGACACCAGGGTTGTTGGTGGAGGAGTTGGTTAGAGACAGTGCTCAGATCTCTGAAGGAAGCAATCTCCCTAGGCTGCTTTACATATGCACAGCCCCAGGCCCCGCCCTCCAAGATCCTGGTTCTGCAGGACAGCGTGGTGCCCACGAGCCTGCGTCTGGACACTGCCTCCGCTGGCTCTGCCCAGAGGGCACACCTGAGCAACCTGGAGCTGGAAGTGACAGATCTCTTTTTACCCACAGAGCCTCCCCAGGAAGCTGTGTGGCCCTGACTCCAAGGGTGGGGGCCTGTGTCCCTGGGCCAAGAGTAGAAGGGGGAGAGGACTTGATCCTCCACAACTTCGAGGAGGTGACCTGGTGCATTTTAGGAAGTGCAGCTTGCTGCTGCTTCTTGGTCCATTTCCTGTGGTATCTTCTGAGGTGACTTTTCTGTGACTACTGCCAGTGGCCCACAGTTTTCTTTTTTTTTGAGACAGGGTTTTTTCTGTGAGCTAGGCTAGAGTGCAGTGGTGCAATCATAGCTCACCATAACATTGAACTCCTAGGCAGAAGTGATTCCCCTGCCTCAGTCTCTGAGTAAGCTGGGACTACCGGTGCACAATACCACACTCAGCTAATTTTTATTTTGTAGAGACAGGGTCTGGCTATGTTTTGAACTCCTGGTTTCAAACAGGCTGGTTTTGAACTTCTAGCCACATGTGATCCTCCTATCTCGGCTTCTCAGAGTGTTAGGATTATAAGTGTGAGCCACTGTACGCAGCCGGCCCAAGTGGTTTCCGAGTCTTCATGCATCTGTGGAGGAGGAGCCGGGAGAAGGTGTATGGTCGAGGCAGAACCCACTCAGAACAAGGGTGCTCCCAAATCTCACTGGGACCATTTGCACCTGCTACAGCACCCTGAGTGGGAGACCTAGAGAGAGGAAACTGAGTGGGGCTTTGAGGCATGGAGAAAATCCTGTCCCTGAAAGCAGCCTCCAGCACACAGGCTGGAAGATGGACTTCTGCTGGGATCCAGCCAATGGCAGCACCGGCTTCCCCCTGGACACTGGTCCCAGGCAACACGGCCTCTGGCGGTACCATCATCTACTCCGAACCGGCTTACACGGGATAATTAAGACAGGCTCAATTAGAACAATCACCAGCTCTCCAGAAGGCCTCAATTACACCATGTGCATATCTTAGGAAGTTTTCAGTGTAACTCCGTAATTATTTCATTGCCTGTATGTAATTATGTATTTTTGTCCATTATCATGTAATTATAAAACCAATATGCAGGCTTGGCTTTAGCTAAATAGCTTTTATATCAAAAACAAGAAAAAGTGGGTGGGCCAAGACCACTTACCTCTCATCCACATCCTGGAACAAACAATTTGGTGTATGGGTGGTTGTAAAAATTCTCTTTTCAGGAGGAATTCTAGGAGCTGAAAGAACAGAACATTGCACACATTTGTGATCCTAAGAAATACATATTTAATGTTACATTAAAACTACCAGAAAACACCCTGCTGATTCTGAGTAATGAGCAGCTAAAGAAAAAAATGCAAACGCGGACTCGGAATAACAGAGCCTGCCACACTGAGGGCAGAGCAGATTCGACGCTGGTCGTGATCACCGGCCGGCCTTCTCAGCTCCTCTGCATGCTAGGGCTCGTCTAGTCAATTGGAACTGCCCTATTAACCAACCACACAGACCACGCAGAGACTATCTCAGCAAAATAAAGCTGGAGGGCCATCTTTATGATTTTTAGGATGAAACTAGAGTGATCTGACAAATTATTTTTCAGAAAAATGAGTTATGTACTTGGATTCCAATTTCTTTTCTTTTTTTTTTTTAATGAGACAATATCTCACTATGTTGACCAGGATGGTCTCAACTGCCCAGGCTCAAGTGATCCTCCCACCCCAGCCTCCCAAAGTGCCAGATTACAGGCATGAGCCACTCCACCTGGTCTGGATTCAGATTTCTTAGCAAATGTCATTCTACTGGAGAACTTCACAGTTTAGAAACTAGACAAAGGTGGACAAAGGTGATAGAGTAATTTGCATAAAGTGAGTCATAGATCCAAAATTCTCCTCAATTCATAGATAAAACATTCAAAATTCCAATATCTGTCATTCTTGAAGGAGACTCTGGTAGTTTAGGGGAATAAGCTGTTGAACCGTAAGTACCCTCTCTAAACCTTATTGAACATTTGGAAGAGAACATTCAATAATATAGGCAGGAACACATCAAACATTGTAAAGAAAGTCACATACTTAAAATATTTCTATCACTTTTAAGAAGTGCTTTTTTAGCCGGGCGTGGTAGCTCACGCCTATAATTCCAGCACTTTGGGAGGCCAAGGAGGGTGGATCACCTGAGGTCAGGAGTTTGAGACCAGCCTCACCAACATGGAGAAACCTTGTCTCTACTAAAAATACAAAATTAGCTGAGTGTGGTGACACATGCCTGTAATCCCAGCTACTCAGGAGGCTGAGGCAGGAGAATCGCTTGAATCAGGGAGGCGGAGGTTGCAGTGAGCCAAGATCACACCATTGCACTCCTGCCTGGGCAACAAGAGCGAAACTCCATCTCAAAAAAAAAAGTGCTTTTTTAAAAGCTGTCATTTGTGTCATTTGGTTGAGCGTGGTGGCTCATGCCTATAATCCTAGAACTTTGGGAGGCCGAGGCGGGTGGATTGCCTGAGCTCAGGAGTTCGAGAACAGCCTGGGCAACACGGTGAAACCCTGTCTCTACTAAAATATAAAAAAAAAAAAAATTAGCGGGATGTGGCAGCGTGCGCCTGTAGTCCCAGCTACTCAGGAGGCGGAGGCAGGAGAATCACTAGAATTAGGGAGACGGAGGTTGCAGTAAGCCGAGATCACACCACTGCACTCCAGCCTGGCCAACAGAGCAAGACTACATCTCTTAAAAACAAAAAACAAACAAAAAAAAACCTGTCATTCACCACCAAGAAGGTGGCGAGCACAGCACAGCATGGACTCAGCTGGCTTCCGGGTTCAGCAGCTGCAGACTGCACCTGCCTTCTGAGACTCTGGAGATCATGTGACTTGCTCAGCAGCCATGGTAAGAACCTACAGTTACTGGCCAGGGATTTCGGCCATTGCAAGGACCAAGATGCCACAAAGCGGGCTCTTAAGAGGGATCCCAAGAAGGATCGATCAAGGTGGTACAATGCCTTGTATCCTCTGGGCTTCAAGAGAAGGCCCCAGATACTATTTTAGGGGCGGGGTAGCCAGAAGAACTAGTGGGACCAAGACAGTCATGGTGAGGTGAGCTGGCACAATGACCAGGTTCTGCAGGTGAGATGACAGCAGGAGCAGAGACCAGGGTCTAGAACATGCTGGGCATACAGAGGTACAGCAAGCCTTGTGTGGAGGCTGACTCGCCTGGAGCAGCCAGTGCATGTGTGTCTGGGAAAAAAGGAAATTTCAAGAAAAGTTAAGATGGGCCAAGGTGGAGAGGGAGGGATCCCAGCACTTAATTTACTGCAGCTTGAGGAAGAAATTGGGGTTCTGGAGCAGGCAGCGACATCAGTGCCCTTCACAAAGGGCCCACGAGGCTGAGGCACGAGGCAGGGGATAAAGATGGGAGGGAGGCGGGGCCCCAGACCTGTCAGGGCTATTCGTACTTTGTGGACAAAAGGCAGAGCAGCCAGGGGAAGGGGAGAAGGGGTCATGGCACTGGTGTGCACAGGGGTGAGATGCTAGTGTCCAGATGCCTCGATCTGCCATGGGGAGGGCCGGATGCCAAGCAGGCTGTGCTGATGTCCAGAAAGATGGAGACTCTGCCCCAGGTGCAGCAGAGAGGCCAAGGCTAGGGAACTGAACAGGGAGTCCACGGTACAGATGCTAAGTTTGAACCACAGGAGTCACTGAGGGGGTAGCCAGAGACAACTCTGGGCCTGGCTGTTACCTTCATAACCAGAATGCACTCTCTCTGCCAGTAGAAGGCAGCAAAGCTGACTCTCAGCACCTTGCTGGTCTCGCACCTTGACCAGGTAGGGAGTCATGCGGAAGGGGTGGTAGCGGATCTCATTCTCATGGCTTTTCCCGACACTGTGGAGAAGAGCAGCACTCAAAGTTTGGAACGGTGACAGAGGAACAGTTCCCTGTTCTGTTCCCTCCTCACCTGGGACCCAGGCCACGCTGTAGGTGATGTGCACCTCTGCTCTGCCTGAGGAGCTGGGCCTGCCCTCCTGCCCTCCTGAGTCCTCCATACTGAAGGGCAAATCAGTCAACACCCACCCAGTGGGAGCGTGCGTGCCACAGCCCCTCTCCAGAGCAGCCTGCACTCTGCGTGGGTAAAGCAGATGAGAAAGGGGTGCTGCTCCGGCCAGGAGTCCTCGGCCCTGACTTCTGAGGGTGCAGGGTCTGGCCCAGGGTCATTCCCGACACTGCAACTAGATGCTCAAGCAGTCACCCTGTTTTGGATCAAGACCCTGTGGGGAAAGCTGTGGGTCTCTCTCCAGAAAAAAGCAGACAGCCAAAGGAGGCGGGTGCTTTCAGAGTCTCTGTGGCCCTGGGGGAGACAGAGAGAAACAGCAGGGTCCCCTGGCCACCATTTTCCATGAGGGGCAGGAGAAGGCACTCCACTGCTGGCCGCATTCTAGTGAACTGTATATATTTAAAATGTAACTGTGATTTCAGGTGGACGTCAGAAACAGGCGTGCCGGGTCCCTGCAGGCAGGGCTCACGCCCCTCCAGCCTCAAGTGGAGCGGGGAGTGGTGGAGAACACATGGGTCTCCTAAGCCCTGTGACAGGCACTGGGGTGAAATGTTTGTAGTTTTCTAAAAAACTGGGAACGAGGCTTACCTGACACGGCAAAAGAAAGATTTCTCCTCCATGCAGCATTCTTGAGTAAAAGAATCTAAAAGAAAGAGCCCAAAGTCATTCATCCAAATAAACAACTAAATAGTGTTCCTCATTTCTCACAGACAGAAGAGCAGCGGAATCAAGCAAACAGCCAAAGTGAAAACTGAAAATTTATCGAAACACAAAGTGAATCCTTTACGTGAGAAATCTTCTATGACATTTCTGACTAAAATTACATATATTTCATGAGTGTGTACACTCCAAATTATGCAGCGCTAAAATTTTAGCACCAGGATTTTTATATTTTCAAAACGATAAATGATGCTGCTGCAAACACACCAATTAACAACTGAGCAGACTCCGTGCACTGCCGCAAACACACCGACCCACAACTGAGCACACTCACGGTGCACTACCGCAGACACACTCACAACTGAGCACACTCACGGTGCACTGCCGCAGACACACCCACAACTGAGTACACTCACGGTGCACTGCCACAGACACCCACAACTGAGCACACTCACGGTGCACTGCCACAGACAC
>PVKV010027548.1:0-26293 GCA_004027835.1 Alouatta palliata | reverse complement strand
AAAATGTGGCACATATACACCATGGAATATTATGCAGCCATCAAAAACGATGAGTTTGCATCCTTTGTAGGGACATGGATGAACCTGGAAGCCATCATTCTCAGCAAACTGACACAGGAACAGAAAACCAAACACCGCATATTCTCACTCATAGACGGGGGTTGAACAATGAGAACACATGGACACAGGGAGGGGAGCATCTCACATTGGGGTCTGATGGGGGGAAAAAGGGGAGGGACAGCAGGGATTGGGGAGTTGGGGAGGGATAGCATGGGGAGAAATAACAGATACAGGTGATGGGGAGGAAGGCAGCAAATCACACTGCCATGTGTGTACCTATGTAACAATCTTGCATGTTCTTCACATGTACTCCCAAACCTAAAATGCAATAAAAAGTATATTTAAAAAAAAAAAAAAAAAACTAGAGTTCTTGGATTAGGCAAATACAAACACAAATACCATTTTGAATTTCAGATAAACAATATCTTATGTAAGTACACTCCAAATATTGCATGGATATACTTGTACTTCAAGACTGTGGTTTATCTGAAATGGAAATTTCACTGGGTGTCTTGAATTTTAACTGGCAACCCTACTGAGGGGGCTTATCAATCACGTAGATCCCAGGCATCATTTTGATAATTCCATGGTAGATCAGGAAACTGAATTTGTAAGAAAGGCCTCAAATAGATGGGTATGACTGGTCTAAGGGTCATGAAATGGAAGAGCAGTGTGTGTGTGTGTGTGTGTGTGTGTGTGTGTGTGTGTGTGAATTGGGGGCGGGGGCGGCTGTTGTTTGGGGTGAAAGGCTTCCCAGAAATCCAGAGCTCTGATCCGTATCTTCCAGCTACTTTAAAATTATCGACACCTCAGGTTCCTTTTTCAGTGCTTATTCCACACAGACTCGTCTGTTAGGAGGCTGTTTGACAGTGCTTAACTGCGACCCACATTGTACATGCTCATAACAAAAAGACAAGTCCCTATCTACCATGCCGTAACTTAGAAATGCGCAAGTTATACAACATCTGGAATCTACCCAAGGGGAAAAAATGCCATCTACAAATCTAGCATGCTGGAGGCAGCAAGCATGTGCTCAGAATCATTAAAATCACATTTCACTTTGCCACAATGCAGCTCCGTCCCTGGCTGATGGCCACATGAGCTTGCTGGCGGAGATCTGCTTTTGTGTTGCTGAGCAAAGGGGCCACACACCTCTCGGTTAATACGTGCCCCAGGATTAATACCTAATCACCATCCTCAGATTGCCTCTCAACACTCATTACCAGCACTCAGCTGTTGATGCCAAGGTGATGGGATTTAAAATTAGGATAAAAGAGTAGTCACTTTTGTTTTCAAGTGTGGGTCTCCTCGAAACATCATCGTTCAGCAAGCTTTGGGAGATAACACTTCCACTTTCTACTGAAGCATCCTGTAAGAAGCAGAAAAGCATGACACACTTAAAGATAAACTAAACTGGTCCTGTTTGAGCAAGAAGGGCTCAGTCTGTTTGGTTTTTGTTTTACGCCCACAATGAGTTTAGCTTGATGTTCATCTCTAGCACCCAGGCCTGAAACTCGCCCCTTGACAAGCACCCTGCAAGCCACAGTGATGCTGAATCCCACAAGTGATGGGCTCCCTTGGAGAATCCTAGGGGCCACCCTGTGTTCCAGGTTGTCCCAGGACTCCTTGGATGGATGTCATCCCTTCTGGTCCCCTCTAAAGATCTCTTCATCATGATGATGGTGACTGTGGGGAAACCAGGTGGGAAGGCTTCCCCTGTCTGCCTACCAGATTAGCTGCTTCCCAGAAGGCAGGTAGAAAGAGAAGGGGGGAGGAGAAAGGGAGGAGCTAAGGAGAAAGGAAAGAGAGGGAGGGCAGGAAGAAGGCAGGAGAGAGAGCTCTCAGGGAAAGCAGGGGAACAGTGAAGAAGGGAAGACCGTCTGTACCATATTACATAAGTGATCATTTAAAGTCATTATCAACTTACTGTGAATTCCAGATGGAGTTTCTGGAAGCTACAGTCTTATTTCCTGTTAGGAATTCATTCATGTAACAAATGTTGTATGGGCCAGAGCACTGGGCTCCGGAATGCAGATACACCCCTGAATGTAGCCATTTGCATTCTAATAAAGCAAAGCAAGCAATAGGCAAGTACACTCACAGATAAGACAATTTCAGGCAACAGTCATGCTGGAAGGAAATAGTGCGGTCCTGGGATAGAGAGCCAGGAGCAGGAGGAGATGTTAGACAGTGAGCAATGGACAGAGAGGGGATTTGAGGAGGGGCCTCGAGGGGAGAGCAGAGTGAGAGAAAGAGCCCCCTGTGTGTGGACTGGGAGCTGACTGGCTTGGCGGGCAGAGCAATGCCACAGAGGATCAATGTGGCTGGAGAGTGCTGAGAGCAGGAGCCTGAGGGTGTGCAGCCTTGCAGGTGCTGATAAGGAGTTTGGATTGCATTAATTCAGGGCCATATGAAAAATGCCTCTGCGATCAGACAAATGGTCAGCCTCTCTTGATGGGAAAACATTGGCTGTGATGTGGGTTGTACAATGAGGCTTCCAACCCAGGATCTGTTTCTGAATGGCTGTTGTGGAGCGGAGAGCAGAGGCTCTGCATGGCCCCAACACATGTCCCGCCTCTAAGCTTCGACATTAAGAAACATGCCCTCGTGGAGGAGGGAAGGCTGGTCTAAGGCATGTGCTACAGGAGAGGAAATTCACACCTTCAGTTGCGTAGGTGACAGCTTCCAAAGGACATTGGGGGTCTGACTGGCTGCCCTGTAAGAATTCTGAGATGGGAAAAAGGGAGCTCCTTTCCACTGGAGTCACCATGATTGAACCAAATTCTGGTCCTCAGCTCAGGGGCCCTCGTTCCTAGTGAAATCCTTCAGCTATACGGCACCAGACCCCACATATGTGTCTCTCCCAGGGCCAACCCTGGAGGCTGGTAAAAACCAGAATACTCACCCAGCATGGCGGCTCATGCCTGTCACCCCAGCACTTTGGGAGCTCGAGGAAGGAGGATGACTTGAGCCCAAAAGTTGGAGACTGCATGGACAGCATAATGGGACCCCGTCTCTACGAAAAGTTTTAAAAATTGGCTGGGCATGGTGACATGCAGCTGTAGTGCCAGCTACTTAAGAGGATGAGGCAGGAGGATTGCTCGCCTCTCAACCCAGGAGGCTGAGGCTGTAGTAAGCTATTATTGCATCACTGCACTCCAGCCTGGGTGACAGACAGGGTGAGACCCTGACTCTAAAACAATAACAAAAACAATGAAAACACAAAAAATAAACCAAAATACCATTGTCTAATGTCCAGGACAACAGCAGCTGTTCCAGGGATAGCTGGGAAGCCATGTGGAGCGGTGGGGCTGACGGGCAGGGCCAAGGCACGGCAGTCGCACACATTCTAGTCAGTCCCAAATGAGCAAGAGCCTGCTCCCAAGGGGAGTTCGTGTCTCGGGGGATGTATGGTGTCTCTACCCAGGAGCAGTACTTAACAAATGCCTGCACATCCGTGTCACCCACTTCCTCTTCTGTCAGTACTACAAGCACCATCTCCTCCAAGACAATATGTTCTGATGGAGGAAACACTGATGTGGAGTCAGTGGCCTGGGACTGCCTGGAAGCTTCATTGAGTACTGGCTGCATAATCTCAGACGAACCACTCACCTGCTCCAAGTCTCATTTTCCCCAGCTACACATTGGGTCTAGCAATGCGCACCTCCCAGGACTGGGTAAAAGGATTAGATTTGATGCAGGCCTGATATTTGCTAAGGAACTGCGACGTTCTGATTCAATGTGGTGGCCAGATCTGGAGATCCTGGGACCACCTAGCCATCGTTGCTCTAGGGTGTGAGAGATGAAATCCAGGGAAAGTAGAAGAAGGTTCCCAGATGTGACGGCTTCAGCAGGGAATCAGATTGCCATGGGAATCTCCAGAGACTGGACAAAAGGAGTTTCACTGCTTTAAAGGCATCAGATGGGCAGATCCACAGCCACTTTTCTGGTAGGATTTATGACTCCAGCAGGCCCCCGGCTCCAACGGACAGCTCATTCTGGGGGAAATTAGGTGTCAAATGCAGTGTTCTGGAATTCTTAGGCTGCCCATTGGTGGAGTTTTACAGCCATTCTGGCTCTAGGCCTTCATCAACTTGTCAAAACACTGCCTGTCCTCTGCAGCTCCTGACTAGGCAAGCACCAGGCAATAGCAATGAGTAATGTAGCTCTTAACACCTCGGCCTAAAAAGACGAGACACCTCACACCCTGGTTCTTCTGGAGTTTGGGGCCATAATATGACATGAAGTCATTTGCTCCTTGTCACACGGGGAGGACTTTATGGCTTTTCAGGCTAGCAAAAGACTTCCCCAGGTGAGTCGAACTTTCTGGAGTTGAGACATCTAACATCACATACCAGATGAGAGAGAAAATACATGAGCAGGTCCATCCCACTGGCCACTTGCCCCCACAGAAATGGGGGTAAGGAAGGCAGGGGATTGTCAGCAAAGCTCTGCAGAGAGGCTCTATACTGACAGGCAGCCGGCAGACCCCAGCCCAGTCCCACGAGTTATCACTGAAGGTACTAAACACACAGCCACTGGAGCCCTGTCCTAGTTAGGGTGTGTCTCAAAGCAGACCCTAAACAAAGACTCTGGTGCAAGTAATTGATTTAGGAGGTGACCCCAGGGAACAGGACCAAGGGAGCAGGAGGAAGCCAGTGACAGGGTGCAGCCCTGTGAGAAATGGGGGCCCAATCTGCAGGGCCAATCCAGTGTTGTGGAATTCTTCAAGCACTCTCTGGAGAGCCGGGGAGTATGGAACTCAGAACCACCCCTCTGAAGGACTGGAGGTTGGGCGCTTATTTCCACAGCATCTCCTGTTGGTAAAGCGTTTGTCCCTGAGTGTGTTAACCCTTCTGCTGTTCTGGGCTGTGCCTGTGCACGGCTGATTACACTCCCACAGCTCAAAGAAAGCACCGAATCAAAAAAGCAGGGGTTGCAGCTGCCTGCCAGAGGTGAGAGGCTACCTACTCCACAGGCAGTGCGCCCAGAGTAGCAGCTCAGAGGTAGTGCTGCACTCCCATTTATACCCACTTTTAATGACATGCAAACTAAGGGGTGGATTATGCAGACATTTCTTTTTTTTTTTTTGAGACGGAGTTTCGCTCTTGTTGCCCAGGCTGGAGTGCAATGGTGCGATCTCGGCTCACCGCAACCTCCGCCTCCTGGGTTCAAGCAATTCTCCTGCCTCAGCCTCCCGAGTAGCTGGGACTACAGGCACGTGCCACCATGCCCAGCTAATTTTTGTATTTTTAGTAGAGACGGGGTTCACCATGTTGACCAGGATGGTCTCGATCTCTTGACCTCGTAATCCACCCGCCTCGGCCTCCCAAAGTGCTGGGATTAGAGGCGTGAGCCACCGTGCCCGGCTATGCAGACATTTCTAAGAAAAGGGTGGTAATTCCCAAGTGTTGCCATGGCACTGGTAACTGACATGCACACTGATAGGTGTGTCTTATGGGAAGCTGCTTCTGCCCTGTGCCTGTTTTACCTAGTCCTCAATTTGGTCTCGTGTCTGAGCCCTGCCTCCAAAGTCAACTCCCGCCTGGCGATGGGCCTAGCATTGCTCACCACAGTGCTGATGTCACCAGGGCCCGGGATGTCGCACAGAGCACAAGAGCCCCTGCAGCAGCAGCTGTGCCCAGCAGTGTGCTAACGCCAAATGAGAGCAGAGGTCATGGAGAAAACACTGCCCAGCCTCAGTGACTCCTAGGAAACTTTGGAACGGACAGTGACCTTCAGAGCCCCAGCTCAGCAGCCTAAGTTCTAATTGAGTTACAAGAAGAAAAGATGCTGTTATTTAAAACAGAAATTGACTGCAATGGCTGCAGCACTGTCAGGCAGAGGCCAAGTTCTTCTTAGGGGTAAGTGGCCTTTTTGTTTAGAAAATACTTCAGAGGATCTCTTTGTGCGTGTCAAAATATAGGCCCCAGGGCACAGTGAAAAGGAGAAAGAGAGAGCACTCTGCTCTGTAGTGATTGGAGTTTTTGTCTTGTTTGTTTGAAGGGGCCTTGTGATGAGAAGAAGAGAATTGATGGAGCTTAGGACACAAAGGTCAAGTGGCAGGAGTGGGTTGGACCTTGGAAGGAAGGCAGCCAGGAGATACTCCCTGCAGAGGGATGGTCAGAGGGCCACAGGGCAGGGATCACTCACAAAACAGCCACATCAGGTCGGTGCATTCTGTGATATGCTGATATTAACTGTGTGCTGTGCCTGACCCTTCAGTGTGAAACAGCTCAGCCTCTCATTAGTTATGCTTTGGGGAACAAAGAAAGAGGAACATTGTGGGTGATTTAAGATAGAGAGAAGACAGCAACCATGGGAAAGAGCATGGAGGACAAGAACTCAGCAGGGCAGATGCAGGCAGGTAAGCCCCCAAATTGGGGCTTAGCCGGGGAGGGTTCTTGGCTTCACCCAGGGAAGAATTCAAGGATGAGCTGGTGGTATTAGACAAGTTTTATGGAAGCTACAGTGCACAGCAGCAGCAGAGAGAGGCTGCTCCTTGCAGAGAAGGGCTACCCCACAGGCAGTGTGCCCAGAGTAGCAGCTCGGAGGCAGTGCACACTCATATTTATGCCCACTTATGCAAATTAAGCTGTGGATTATGCAGAAATTTCTAAGAAAAGGGCAGTAACTCCCAGGTGTTGCCATGGCAATGGTAACTGACATGGCACACTGGTGGATGTGTGTTATCGGAAGCTGCTTCTGCCCTGTGCCTGTTTTAGCTAGTCCTCAGTTTGATCTGGTGTCTCAGCCCAGCCTCCAAAGTCAAGTCCTGCCACCTGTCTCAGGGCTGAGTATCCAGGGATATATGTTCCCTTAGGAATCCTGAGAGAAGGTGGGAAGACACCAGACATCTCACAGCATGAAGAATAGGGTCTTGAGTCTGCATATTTGAAGTTGGAGCAAACTGTGATCCCCATAAGCCTGAAGAACACAGGACTCTGGGCTGTGATTCAGATCTACTTGGCACCCAATTACCACTACCAGAAATGTAGCTGAGCCAGGCCCTGTGCCAGACAGGGAAGCCTAGGGATGGTGAATGTGGCCCCTGCCCTCAGATTATGCTGCTGTCCTAGGGTATTCCAGTCGTCAGCAACCAACCTGGCCAAGCAATGCCTGAGGGGCCAGGAGGGAGGTTCCATAAACTGAGCAGACACATCCCAGAAGACCCCCAGGAGAAGGAGCATCAGAACACCAGCTCGAATGATGAGAAAAAATATCAATAGGTGGAAAGCGAGAGAAAAGAAACTGTGTGGGCAAAGAAAAGAGAAGATCTTCTGGAGGGAGAGGCCCTGGTGGAGTGGAGTCTTCCCTAGGCCACCAGTGACACACAGTTGTCACCTTCTGTATCCATCAGGGGTCTTGGGGAAACTGAAGCACACTAGAGTCGTTGAGGAGAGGTTAGTGAAGGGACTGTTCACACGGGATGGAGAGGGCTAGAGGGATGCAGGAATGTACTCCAAGCCACAGCTGTGCACATCACTACTGCCTGAGCCCACATAGGATGGCACTGCTGTGGAAGAGGCCACTGGAAGAAGCTGGGGATTTCAGAGAGGAGCCCAGTCCCTGCCACTTTTAGCCTGGCAGGGAGGGAGCAGGGCAGATGAATATCTCAATCTCTTTCTTCCATCCCATCAGTCCCACCCCCATTGACAAGCCAAGCTGGAAGCAGAGGTCACGGGAGCCTGGTCAGTGCAGCCCTGCAGACCGAGACCCACCTAGCATGGGTGTGGAGAGGCTTCCAGAGAGCGTCCTGTGTACTTGCTGATAAATCGGCCACTTGTCCCCTTCAAGCTGTCCAGCGTGAGCTGGCCGCGTGTGCTGAAGCTCAGCCCTGCTTTTAGAGAGCTGATCAGCAGTCATAGATGCAGGAAAGAATGTGTGGTCTGCGGTATGCCATCGTACCTTCCCTTTGCCTGATACCTGCAGGAGTCTGTTACTCAGGAGGACTCAGGAATCTGGAGATGGTGCTCTTAGTTGGAAAACCGGAACTAGGAAGAGAAAGTCAGTATGATGTGCACAGATCTCAGGTGGCCTTGCATTTTATAAGTCAATAGTAATATTTTCAAATCAATTGGATGTGATATTGGAAGCCAGCACAGCAGCCTCTCTAGCTAGGAGGCTGTGCTTGAGGACCTGGCATCGTCAGCAACCTGGGGGGCCACATTGCACCCAGAACAAGTGCAAGGCTCACCTTTGGTCAGGGTCTCCCAGACGCTGCCTCTGAGGTGGTGATTCATGAGCAGGTGATTTATCAAGGCAGGAGAACCCAGTAGGGAAAAGAGGGCAGGGGAGGGGAAGATGCCCCACATGGTGCTATTTCAGGTAGGTCTCCAGCCTCAGCCAGACCCCGTGGGGAGGTCTGAAACATCAGCTGCATCTCCCAGTCTGCCCAGCCTTGAATCAGAAGGGCTGGGCTTTCACACCCCTGCAGGAAGAAGGGCAAGCCACCAGGCACCCAAGGCTCCTTTGTGCTTGCAGCTCAAGCCTCCAGTGGCTGAAGGGACGTCCTCAGGAGGCTGTTGGTACAGGCCACTTAGAGCAAAGCACGTGGCCGCTGGAGGATGGGGGCACAGAACCGGCAAGTGTGACCCACGGGGGCCTGGGCAGGGCTTTAACAGTGTCTGCTGAGACGCTCTCCCTGGGTGGCACTGCAGTCAATGTCTGGTTTGCTCTATTTTGTTGATCTGTGCGATGGTGAGGAAGGTGCCACCCTGCTCTAGTCCTCCACGTCACTCACGAGGTATGGGATTTCGAGAAGGACTGAACAACAGTGCTGGGTCTCAGCTTTCTCCTCCATCCTAAGAAAGGCTGCAATCTCTGCTTTATCTACCTTGTGGGATGACACTGTGGATATCAAATGTCAGAGGACCTTGAAGGATGGAAAGTATGCGTATGTGACTCATCAGGCTGTGCCACTGCAAGGTGATGCTGACGTGAGGATGTCTTTGTCTGCAGGACAATCCGCTGCCATACGAAGCTTGTCCTGGAAAGTCACTGCACCCTATCCCACTACCCCCACCATCACTCAGAAGAGGTCAGCAAGAGCATTTCGTTACAACATAACCTTACTCGAGAAATCGCTCAAAGACGCACACAGGAACCATGGAAACATTTGCTGAATTAAAAAGAATGACTCAGCAGAGCGTTCCTGGTAGAGTTGCTTCTTGAATTTCTAAAAACTGATGATGTCCACAAAGGCCAAAATATGTGAGAGTTCTACCAAAACCAGGCCAAAGTTTGCTTCTGTGCTTTGTATTTAAAAAGAATAAGAAAATTTATAGTTTGAAAAATAAAATGCTAAGCCCCCCAACTGACTGAACAGACTCCTTCTTGGCCAAGGGGACCCTGGAGTTACCTGGATCATTGAGTTCTTGGCCATGATGGGATGGGGGCACCAGATGCCTCTCATTATTCCCTTTTCTGCTAACCACCACTGGGCTCTCTTTCCTAAGGGCTAAACACAAATGTGCCCTTCCAACACAGCCACTGCTGTGATCAACCCACTGCCTGACGCTGGTCCTCATTTTTGCCTGATAAGAGACCCATTGACCATGGAGTGGTCCTGCTCAGTCCATGGAAGACGCACAGTGAGGGTTTGGGTGTCCTCTGCTCTACCCTTTGACATCAGAGGGCCAAAGTTCACTCTTGGGTCATGCTAACACCACCATTTGTGCTACAGGGGACCCATGAAGTGGGATGTAGCTCACTTGTGCACGTGCATGTTTCACCTTTTATAGATATTCATGACTCCTCCTCTAGCTGACTGAATATGTATATTTGGCCATCCAACTCAGCACAAATTCCTGCTCCCTTTGTCCTTCCCTGGAAGTGTCTGTTTCTGGCTTCTGACCAGAGGCTATGCTTCCCAGCCTGTCAGAATGGCCACCGTGCAGGGTGCAATTTTTTATGAAAAACAAAGTTCTTTCCGAAAAGAAAAAAAGAAAGGAAGAAAGAAAGGAAGGAAAGAAGGAAAGGAAAGGAAAGGAAAGGAAAGGAAAGGAAAGGAAAGGAAAGGAAAGGAAAGAAGGAAAGGAAAGGAAAGGAAAGGAAAGGAAAGGAAAGGAAAGGAAAGGAAAGGAAAGGAAAGGAAAGGAAAGGAAAGGAAAGAAAAGGAAAGGAAAGGAAAAAGGAAATGTATAGTTTAACAAAGACAATTAAATGAAGTTAACCCTCTGGAGACCCCCATCCCGCAGGCTTTGGTGCTGATTGATCTCTTGCCCAGGATATGGCCACACGGGGGCTACTGTGTCAGTGACCTGAGTGATCACAGAGTTCAGGGCTGCCTCCAAGAATGGCTGGTGCATAAAGACTACTCCAACCAAAGCTGAGCACTCGAAAGTGTGACTAAGGAAGGAGATTTGCTGGTTCAGTGGTGAGAACCAGGGGTGTTGAGGCTGTGACTGCCAACACCCCACTAATGGCTGGGATCAGAAGGGCAGAAGGCTACCATTTTACTGATGGGACCAGTCAACCCCAGAATCTGGTGGAATCTGGAGTGGACGGTGCAGAGATGGGCAGGAGGTCCCTCCGATGCAACCCTTCTGCATGTTGAGAATGATATAAAAAGGGACTACCTATATTTCTATTTTGCTCTTCAGATTAGAGACCTGGTTGTATTAAATTGCAGATTTACTGTGGCCAGTCCTCAGATATTGCCTACTACTTAAAATGAATTGTTACCAAAATATTCAGAGAAAACCATAGATTAAGTGTATTGACTATGTTTCTTCTTTAAATAGTTAAGGGCAATAACCACAATGGAGCAGCTGAGTAGATATTTTCCACTCATTATTAACAACAGCCCCTCAGCCGATGGATGGACGGCCCTCCCGGTGATGGAGAGCCGGCAGCACTCACTCTGTGGTGGGATCTGTTCCTGGGAGGGCCTGCAAGGTATTTGATTCGAGAGATGACTGCCTGCTGATGGATGAGGAGGGCCTGGAAGAAACACAGTGGCGTGATCACTGGGACCATAAAAAGAGAAGAGTGCAATCATCGTGTATGTTCCTTCCTTCTCTCACTCCTGGTAGAACCAGAGAAGGCCAAGCCAAGAAGTATGGAGGTCATTCCACCTGCCTGTGGGCTCCTGGCCCATCCAGTCACTAAAGCCATGGAGGAGACGGCAGAGAAACATGGATGCAGGGGGAAAGAGGGGACTCCCTCTATCTGTCAGCTGCAGGGAAGAAGGCTCTGCTCCACACAGTCACTTGGGATTGAAGCAGATGGAGGCTTCACTGTCTCATAGCTACTTTATCTGGAATGAGCAGCACCCCCAGCAGAAGGGGAAGGAGGAAGGGCATCCAGGATGTTTTCACCGGATCAATCTGGAAGGACCCATACCACTCATTCACATTTCACTGGCCAGAATTAGGAATGCAGCCTCATCTAACTGCAAGGGAACTGGGGAGCACACGTTGCCCTGCTTCCTTATCTCCCATCCGATCTTCAATTGCGCTGTCTATGCTGCTCCCCAGCACTCACACCAGCACAGCCTCCCGTTCCCAAATCCAGGGGTCATTCTCATGTTTCCCAATCTCGGAGCAACACTAGCCCCAGCTGCTGCCCCCGGCCTCGATCTAGCCTGGCCTCAGCCTCTGCAATGCCTCATTCTGTGGGGCTTCCCTCCCTTTCTCTCTGCTCTGTGAATTTCTCCTCACCCAACCTCCTGTAAGCGTCGGTGTCTTCTCAGGACAGGTCTTGGCCCTATTGCTTTTTCTCTGTATACTCTCTTGCTAAATAATTATATCAGTTTCATAGCTCTAAATGCTATCTATTTGCTAATACATATTAAACACAGATCGCAGGCAGAGGTCTTTCCCTAGGAGACTCACACTTTCCTTCTCCACTGCTTTTGTGAGAGTCCACAGTGCATGATATAAGAGACCTGAGTCTCCCACACTTGAGTCAATCACGGCTCCTTGTCCAAATCTGAAATCTGGGAGAGGTACATCCTTGACAGCTCCCTTTTGCTCAGCCCTGAATATAAACCATGCATATACCCTGTAGATTTAACCTCCAACATACATCAGAGGAGGTCTTGAAGGAACGAGCCTCGCGCTGCCTCCACTGCCACCTGCTACTAGGTGCCAATCCTGGCTCGGGTGGTACTCGGGGCTCCCCCACTCGCTCCTTGTCAAGTCTTTCTCATAGCAGCACCAAGTTTGTCTGCAAAATGCAAACCCGATCATGCCACTCCTACTTCAGTCCGTGAGCTGCTTTCTCACTCCTCGGGAATCAGGTCCAAGCTCCCCACCACGGCCTGCATGGCCACGTGCCCTGAGCTCTCCCCGGCCTCATTCATGCTGCCCTCCCTTTCACAGTGAGTTCCAGCCGCATGGAGCTCCTGGTTCTGCTCTGTACCACCCGCCCCTTTCCACACTGGGACCTCGTCACACTCAGTGTTGTATCGTTCACTAAAACGTCAACTCCTCGATGAGCTGGGCGCACAAAGGCGTTGAGGAGAACTGCAGCTGGCACCTCCCCAAAAGAAAAGACATCATTGTTATCAAAAGAGCACCTGCCCGCGCATGCTACCTGCAGCACCATTCACAGTAGCAAAGACGTGAAATCAACCCAGGTGTCCACCAGCCAATGACCGGACGAAGAAAATGTGGTGCATATACACCATGGAATACTACTCAGCCATAAAAATGAATGAAATCATGTCTTCTGCAGCAACGAGGATGGAACCGGAGGCCATTCTTTTAAGTGAAATAACGCAAACACAAAAAGATAAATACCACACCTTCTCACTTCTCAGCGGGAGCAAAATAATGTGTACACATGGACATAACTCAAACACAAAAAGATAATTACCACACCTTCTCACTTCTCAGTGGGAGCGAAATAATGTGTACACATGGACGTAGAGTGTGGAATGATAGACTGTGGAGATGCTCCAGGGTGGGGAGGATGGAAGGGATGAGGCAGGAGAAGTCACTTCATGGGTACCACATACGTTATTCCAGCAATGGCTACGCTAAAGGCCCAGATGACACCGCTACGCATTATATCCACGTAAGAACATTACACTTGCGCCCCATGTATGTATACAAGGTTGAAAAAGGACAACTGGTGGTGTCTTTGCAGGGTCTGCAAAGCACATGTTCCCAGAGGCATCCACCTTACTACCCAGAGGGGCTCTCGTCACATGGAGATCCCACAGCCGTCTTCTAGCACCCAAGGGTGGTGCAGTGGACCGGCAACCCCTCGGTGGCCTTTCTGACATGAAAAGAGGGTCTCAGCTGCCCTCCTGTGACCCATCTGCCAAGTCACACAATGTCCCGTGGCCCTGATTCCTCCCGGGATGTACCTGCCCTATGATAGGTCTTGAACACGTGTTCTTGGTTCTGAGGATTGTTTGTGTCTCAGGACAGCAAGGCCACTTGGCCAGGGAAGGCTGAATTTTACAATCAAGGTTAAAAACAAATTTCACCTTTTGCTCAGCATTCTTCTCATAGAGACCCAAGGAAAACCTCTGTGTTGGTTAAACACTCTGTCAGCAGTGAAACAACCTTTGGCATTTAGATGTATTTTGAGTGTATAAACAACGTGTTTCCACTGAAAGATGCCTGTAGCAGTTCCCGGGACATCCTGGGTTACTCCCTGCACCTTCAGAAGCACAGCAGCGGCCACTATGGTCACAGGAACACGCCTACCTCCTGCCAGCCTGCCGGCACACCCAATGCCAGCTCCTGGTGTCAGAGGAGGGCTTCCCAGAAACTCAGACCTGGACAGGTCAGTAGGGACTAGAGAGCCACTCCCAGGCCCTCAGACTAGCTGGCATGCCCAGAATTTAGCCCCCAGGGGCAGCTTATCTCCAGACCTAAGAGGGCTATCGTCAGCAGGTCACCCCTTCTCAGAGCTGAGCACAGTTGACTCTTCTGTTTTTCCTCCTGCACATAGAGAAGCAGAGAATGCCGGACCAGCCTGAGCCTGGAGTGCAGGGCACTGGAGGCAGAGCATTGGGGGGTTCAGCCTCAGGGGTGTCAGTGCCTGCCAGCATCCGCTCCCACCTTTCCACCCTTGGAAAGAGCGAATGGTTTCTCTTTGGGAACCTGCCCTACCTCACCCTTGAACCCTGTGGTTTGGGTGCCTTGCCCCATGCCCCACCCCCACGCCCCACCCCCACTCCCTTCCCATGGGCAGATGCATGTCCCATAACAGACCATCACAGCAACTCAGCTGCAAAGCAGAGGCTGCTCCTGGGAGTGCACAAGAAGTGGAGGCACTGGCAGTGGCCATCCAGCAGTGAGCTGTGGGTGCTCCCCATGTGGAGGAAGGGAAAAGATCTTGGCTCTTTCTTCTCTGTGTTGGCCCCCGACACCAACTGAGAGAAGAAAGAGCCAAGGGCCGGGAAGAGCCAATCCTGACACCAGCCTTGGCATCCCAGGAGCCAGCACTGCCTGGCAGTATCTTTGTGACGTGTGCCGACATCTTCCTCCCTTGTGCTGGCCTCAGGCTGACGTGGACAGGGCGCCGGGAGAATCCAGTGTGAGGCACTGGGCCTGGCCCTAAGAAAATTGCCCAGAGAGTAAGGCCTATGGAAGGCAGGCAGGAGCTGGGGCCAGGTCCACAGGCGAGTGTCCAGGGCCTCCACTCCCTGGCTGGGGCTGGGGTGTAACAGGCTGCTCAGCCCACTCTATCCTCTGACCTTTAAACCATAGGCACAGACTAGAGCAGCAGGTCTTCCAGCCACGGAGCCCCCCAGTGAGTGACACAGGCAGGGTTGTCCCTCTATCCTCTAGCACAGTCTCCCTTCTCTCCCCCGGCCCCAAAAGCATGTCCTTTCTTCCACCCCTCTCCTCACACTGGACCCTTAGCGAAGTGCTCTCCATTCCCTTTCCACCCCTTTCCCAGGATCTGCCATCACTCCAGGCCGGGATGGAGTGTCCCCTCCTCCAGGAAGCCTTCCCTGACTAGCACAGCTTATGATTTGAGGTACCGGGTCACTGCAAACATCACCTGAAATTGCACAGTCCACACCGGGTTAGATTCTGCCTTCTTGCCAGAGCCAGTGGCTTCACCTAGCAGCCAGTACCAGAGGGAGGATTTAACGTTTTCTGGAGGAACCATTGTGGCCATTCAGAGAGACGTCTTTAAGAAGGCCTAGGACTATTCCCAAGACCTCTCCCATAAGACATATACTAACACGGACAGAATGCCATGTGCTGAAGGCAAGCAGAGTGAGTGACACAGGGAAGAGAGGAGAGAGCTCAGTCTCCAGAGCCAGGCAGGCCTGAGTTCGAATCCTGGCTCTGCCACCAGCTGCCTGTGTGGCCTGGTCAAGTGGCTTGACATCTCTGAGCCCAGTTTCTTATCTGTGGAATGAGGACGATTGTGACTCTATCACAGGTTTTAGTGAGAAGCCACGGCTCGAACAGGGTGGGTGCTGCGTAAATATCCCTGTTGATTACTGGGGGACAGTAGAGGGACAGTAGAGGACCGCGGTTGGAAGAATAAGTGAAGCATCTCCGAATCTGCTCCATGCACCCCTCAGTTTTTTACATGGTAATCTCATTTAATCCTCATTGCAACTTTACAAAGTAGCAGTGCATGTGATCCAGCATACAGATAAGGAACATGAGGTTTAGGCTCAGGTGCAGATTCAAACTCCTGAAGATGGCAGAGCTGTTTTCAACCCTGAGTCTGCTCGTCCTCTACTCGGTGGCCCAGCATGGGCACAGGGCCGCCCTGCAATGGCGTGGTGCCTAAGAGCTCAGACTCTGAAGTCAGGCTGCTAGGTCTCTAGCTCAGCCATGATATTGCTGCTCTAATCCCCATCTCCCTGTTCTATCTGTAAACTGAAGACAATAACACTATGTTTTGTTGAATTCAGCATACCATCAGTTGTAAAATGTGACATCATTTTAAATGCCACCAAAGCAGAAAAAAAGCACAATGTGACGTATCTCATAGAAGTTCTCTACATAAAGCCAGAACACAAAGCTGAGCCGCCTGTGTATGAGTAAATGAGAAATAAACCCCCGATGCAGACAAAGTGACAAGGACGTTGGCATGTCTCAACCTGGGCACCAGGTGAAGGGAGAAAATATTCTGGGAAAGTTTGAACCCCAAACTGGCACTCAGGCAGGTTTGACATCTGAGTTCACACTGCCCATTATAGCCCAAAAGACCCCAAGTAGAGAATTTCACTTTGACCACCTATTGGCAGTGGCCCTATAAAACTGAAGAAATAAACACAAATTCATTCTCTTAAAATCAGATCTCAGTTCAGGCCCACAGCAAGTCTAAGGTGCTAAGGACTGTAAAACCCACCCCAGTAATTTCAGAAGTTTGCAAAGGTGAAAAACTCATGTTGTGTGATCATGGAGATATAGAACCAAATACTCCCAGATTCACACAACAGACATTTATCTGTTTCTCAGGTCAAGTCTAAGAGTCCCTGAATGGTGGATGAGTCAGAGAACCAGGCTCCGTCCCTCCTGTGGCCCCACCATCTTCAGCACACAGCTTCCATGGTCTCCAAGGAAGGGGAAATATGTAGGATCGTGTCTGGGAGGTTTTCACAGGCCAGGCATGGATGTGACATCTGTGACTTTTACCCACAATGGGTTGGGTAGAACGCAGTCACACGGTCACGCCTAGGGGTGCTGGGAGCTGTGGGCTAGCCTCGTGCCTAGGAGGAAGCAGAAAGAGGCTTGGTGGACAGGCAGACAACCCCGGCCACACCACCCCATGGGACCAGAGTGAAACTCTTAGAAAATAATTGTTAGCAGCGGTAGATTCAAATGGGGCCTGACACCACGCAGTGACAGTCAATGAGTACTCCAGCTATGATTAATAATGAGAAGTCTTTCATTTGTCAAAGCGATGTATTTTTAAAGATGGTGCTCGCTTAACAAAAGCAGCTTCTCCTGGCGTTTCCTAGTGACTTCCCATAGTGGATTTTAAAGAGGGATTTGAATTTCAAAAAAGGTAATCTGTGTGCAGGAGGTCACGGGTAGTAGGAGGCTAATATTCGCATTCACAAATATTGCATTCTTTTCAACCAGTCATCCTCCCATTTGCTTTCCACAGGAAAGGTTAAACGTGTGAGTTCTAGAATTAGTCGGTCTGGCTTTGAACCACAGCTCTGCAGTTTACGAGCTCCATGACCTTGAGCTAAGCCCTTGGCTTCTCACTAAGCTTTGGGTTCTGCAGCGTGAACTAGTAATGAAACGACTGTCTCAGAAGCTGTTGTGACAGTGAACACAGGCAATACAGGTAAAGCGCACAGCACAGAGAGGGCGCACGGGGGCTCTCGGCACGTGGGACTGTTTTTCTTATCATTTTTATTAATGTCCTGGATGCCATTTTCTCTAAACCTCATGTCGGCAACCATGGGTTGGAGCCATATAAAGTCCTGTGTGCTCCCCAAAGCCATCTCAGGTTTCAGAAACTCTATCTTCTGTGTGGACTCATCGGCTGAACAAATGCTAGAGGCTGGGTACATACGCAGCTCTCATTTGGACAGCCTCACCAACTGGTGGTCTGAACATTTATTTCCATTTTTAACAACCCTATTAATAGTTTTATCCTGTGAAACAACTCAAAGTATTATAGAAACTTGTGTAAAACCTCACATTACTCCAAATTCCCACTGTCGGCTGAGCGGAGGCGTCGGTCACATCCATCCGGTTTCTTTTCTTAATGTCTAGCCAGGGCCCAGAGATGAGCAGATGCCTCTGATTTATAACCACATGTAAAAGGCAGCTCTGTTCTCTCTGCAGTGTAAAACCCACAGCTTAATAGTTGGGCAACCACATCTTTCCAATAGTATCAGGAACGACTTCTGAACTCTGAAAATTCAATGTTTAGTTTATGACTCTTTAAAACGTTTTGCCCATCGCTCCTGGGACAGGAGCCAGAAACACTGCCCCTGTAGAATCCAGCAGAGAAGAAGAGCTGAGCGCTGGTAGCTGACTCACAGCCAGCTTTCTGATGTGCATGGTCAGGGAGAAGGTGCTAGGGGCTCAGCCTTCTCTCATCCCACACCTCAGCTGAGAACCTGAGAACCTCTGAAGAGGCGAGCTGATGTCAGGAACTCAGAGAACAGCACGCCCTGGCTCCTCCATTCCAGGTGTAAGTCAGCTCAGTCCCTCCGAATGCAACAAACATTGGCTCTTTCTCTCAACAACCATTCACCCAAAGCTTCCCCAGAAACCACCCTCTTACCCCCAATCTCAGTACCCTGTTCAGGGTGGGGCTGATCCCACCTCTAGTTGTAAATCTAGGCTCAAACTACCATCACTTTCCACCTCTGTGAGGACTGGTTAAGGGATGGACACAGAGTCACATCAGAGATAACCAATGCTAACCCAAGGACCTCGCTGGAGCAGCCAGGAGAGAGGGGACCTTGCTCTGTCCTGCTGGACAAGAGTGGGCTGCACCTGCCGTTCTGTTCTCCATCCAGGGCAGCAACTGAGAACGGCTCCCACACAGAGGAAAGGAAATCCAGAGGTGGAGGGAGGGAGAAAAGGAGAGACAGGGGGAGAGAAAAATACCTGATCCAGATCACAATTGAGCCGCTTGTCCAGATGAGCCTGAGACCAGATAGACTTTGCTGTATAGGGACTGATAAATTCCCTTGCAGGCATTGGTTGAGTTCTCTATCCTGTACCTGGGAAGAAGTCTTGTGTGATGCCCCTGTAGACTGTTTGCTGATTGCAATGGCTTTGCACCTTTAGCCGTCCTGAACCCAAACCTATCCTAACCCCTACCCATCTCTATACACACCACCTCTGTGAGGACTGGTTAAGGGATGGACACAGAGTCACATCAGAGATAACCAATGCTAACCCAAGGACCTCGCTGGAGCAGCCAGGAGAGAGGGGACCTTGCTCTGTCCTGCTGGACAAGAGTGGGCTGCACCTGCCGTTCTGTTCTCCATCCATACGACTATGTTGTGAGCCTGGCATTGTGCACAGTGTGAAGGATGCGGAGCTCCCATCCCTCCACTTTAAGAGACCTCAGTATAGCAGTGCAGTGCTGGGAAGGCAGGGCTAGAGCTGTGCACAGGGGTCCTGGAAGACTTCCTAGAGAAGGTGATATTGATTTACATTGAAGGACATATGGGAGTTTGGGAGGTGGGAGTGAGGAGAAGCACAGGACGGGGCACAGAGGTGAACACAGCCCACCGGGAGCCCCTCTCCTCACTCCCATGGCCCTCTTGCCTGGTTTCCTCCCTGCTTTCTAAAGTCAACCTGGTCTCCTCAGATACCTTTTTCAAGTTTCCTAAAGTTAGCTTCAGTGTGGTATATTTCAGAGACGGGAAAGGCGGCCATATGCACAAGTGGCATCCAAGCTCCAGCCTCTCCAAAACTCCACGGGCGCCAGGTCTGAGAGCTGGGTGTTCAGGCCCCGTGTGGGACTATGCCTCCTCTGCCTGCATCATGGGTCTCTGCCTTTTTGCTAATTTCAGAAACGCAAAACAACATAACGGAATAAGCAGCCATGGGCCTGGCATCCATGATTAGCAAATGAAAATACGTTAATTGTGCTGAAATTCATTTTTTGTAAAAGAAAAAGAACCTTGCAGATTTCATTGAAATGCCTCTCCCCCCAACCATTCTTATATTTTCATAAATATTTTAATTTTATTTTGGTGAAGAGACATATCTAGTCCCAATTTTATACAGACAGATGGATAGCTAGGTAGATTGAAATGACTGCTGACAAAGATAAATAGATTTATTTAATTACTGATAATATAGATAGAGAATAGATAAACAAAGATGACAGATTAAAAGATACATAGAAGATAAAGATAGATGGATGACCAATAGATAGATACATAGATACATACATGGAAAGGAGAGATAAACAGAAAGATGATAGATAACCAGATAAAAAGATAGATAGATGATAGATAGATAGATAGATGATAGATAGAACAGATAGAAGGGATAAACAGAAAGATAGTTAGATAAAAATAGACAGATACATAGATACATAGATAGAAAGGAGAGATAAACAGAAAGATTATAGATAACCAGATAAAAAGATAGATAGATAGATAGATGATAGATAGATAGATAGATGATAGATAGAACAGATAGAAGGGATAAACAGAAAGATAGCTAGTTAGATAAAAATAGACAGATACATAGATACATACATAGAAAGGAGAGATAAACAGAAAGATGATTGATAACCAGGTAAAAGATAGATAGATAGATGATAGATAGAACAGATAGAAGGGATAAACAGAAAGATAGCTAGTGAGATAAAAATAGATAGATACATAGATAGAAAGGAGAGATAAACAGAAAGGTGATAGATAACCAGGTAAAAAGATAGATAGATACATAGATAGATAGACAAATAGATAGATAGATAGATAGATAGATAGATAGATAGATAGATAGATTATAGAACAGATAGAAGGGATAAACAGAAAGATAGCTAGTTAGATAAAAATAGATAGATACATAGATAGATACAGACAGAGAAAGATTAGCATGATGATAAGATAATAGACTGATAAACAGAAAGACAGATGATAGATAAGATTAATGGAAAGAGAGATGGTAGGACAGAGAGATACACAGATAAATAGAGAGACAGATTAGTCGTAGATATAGATCTACAGCAGACACATTGCTTTGTGAGTCGTCATTTACATAAATGCTATCACAGCTTATTTCTCAACTTGCTTCTTCCGTCAGCATTAATTTTTCAGGATGGATCCCCGCTGCCATGACCGCTGCATGGTAGTCCAGTAAGACTCTATAAGAACTAATGACTCCAGTCTCATGCTCAAGGCTATTCGGTGGTTTCTTATCCTTCACTACCACTAACAATGCTGCCAGCAACGCTCTTGTGCACATCTCCGAGAAATGCTCTGGAGCACGTGATTAAAACCTAGGTGTGGTCGAAGAGCTCGCTGGTCTTTGATTTTTATCTCATGTTGCCACAAAGAGAGCGGCGACCGTGCCCTTTCACTCTTCTGCCAGCTGCGTGTGAGTGTTCCAGCTTCACCACTTCCAACACTCAGGATAAACCATCTGACTTTCTGAGTTTTGTCCACTGGGTGCCTGTGAAGCAGTTTAGCACTTTTGACTTTATAAGCATTTTTCGTGTATTTTTCTTCATTGATGGTCTCTTCTCTGAAGCTCCTGGTCTTCATCTTTTCTCCACATTTCTATTGGCTTATTTGTCCTTTGCCAGAAAATTCACGTGTAGGACTTCTTGACATGTTCTGGGAACCGCTTCCTCTCCTGCCTTCTTTCACTCTGGTCTTATTTGTTAACTTGCTTTTTTGCCTTGTCTAAGAAGTCTTTCTCCACCCTGAGATGATAAAGACCTGAGCATCAATTACTTTTTCAAGTTTATAAAGTTCTGTTTTTTAGACTTAGATCTTGTATCCATCTGGAAATTTGTTTCTTTACAGGATGAGGTTAGCATCTGATTGTAATTTTCTTCCCATAGGAAAACTAATATTTGAGTCTCCTAGCATGTAATACCGTCTCCATCAGTCACCAGATTCCCATAAATATGTGGGTCCATGTGTAAGCCAGCGCTTAGCAGAGTTTTTCATTAAAAGTGAAATAGTAAAATTTTAGGCTTTGGCGGCTACATAGTCTCCATCACAAAGACTCAACTCTGCCCATGTAGGGGCAAGTGGCTCATAAGTGAATGAGAACAGCAGTCTCATCTGTTCTGCTAATATCTTTATCTTCGAGGTAACATCAAACTTTTAACACTTATTATAACTTCATAATATGGCTTGAAATACCAATCCTTTGCTCTTCTTTTTTAAGAATTATTATAATTATTCTTGGGTCTTAATTCTTCCATGTAAATTTTAGAGTGATCTTGACAAATTCCAGTTTTTTTTTTTTTTTTTGAGACGGGGTTTCGCTGTGTTGACAGGCTAAAGTTCAGTGGCACGATCTCAGCTCACTGCAACCTCCACCTCCTGGGATCAAGGGATTCTTGTGCCTCAGCCTCCTGAGTAGCTGCAATTACAGACCCAAACCACCATATCCAGCTCATCTGGGTATTTTTAGTAGAGACAGCGTTTCACCATGTTGGCCAGGCTGGTCTCAAACTCCTGACCTCAAATAATCAACCCACCTCGGCCTCCGCAATTCCACAGAATTTTGTATTGGGTTTTAAAACTGGAATTGCACTGGATTTTTAAATTAATTGGGAATGGCGGGGCATGTTTACAATATGTGTTCACATAGTCAACACACTTTGGTTCATCCTGAGGACACACACGCAGGGTCCCTCCACCTAGTGTCTAAGCCAGAAAGCTGCCAGTTTCATCCCCCACCTTCCCTCTTTTTCCTCCTACACAGCCAAGTACAGCATCGCCTTTCTCCTCTTTCCTGAGTCTCCTCTGTCTCTCTCACCATTCCTGGCCTCAGGGCTCTGCCTCCTTCCAATCTCTTCCTCCCATTTCATATCCATAGAGCACCAAAGAGCCCTCTCTTGTCACCCGCTTGCCCGTTGGCTGAAGCAAAGCTCAATATCCTCAGCACAGCTTGCCGGGTCTTCTTCGGCTCCTAACTTACTTCCAGCCCTCACCACTTGACCCACCGCCCCTTCAAGGCACCCAACGCCCCCAGCCGCGCAGACACCGGCAGCTCCTCAGATCCCCATCCTTCCTCATGCCTCAGTGCTCCCCACCCAGAGCACACACCCCCATTTTTACCCAGCCACTTTTTTTTTTTTTTTTTTTGAGACACAGTCTTGCTCTGTGGCCCAGGCTGGAGTGCAGTGGCACAATGTCGGCTCACCGCAACCTCAGCCTCCCGGGTTCAAGTGACTCTTGTGCCTCAGCCTTCCGAGTAGCTGGGACTACAGGAACCCACCACCATACTTAGCTAATTTTTTTATTTTTTGAGTAGAAACAGGGTTTCACCATGTTGGCCAGGCTGGTCTTGAACTCCTGACCTCAAGTGGTCCTCCCACCTCAGCCTGGGATTACAGGTGTGAGCCACCACGCCCAGCCTACCCAGCCACTTTCTATTCAAGACCCAGCTGGGACTTCACTGACTCTGGGGGCTCACCCCTGGCTCCCACTTCTCCCGGTGCCACTGACCTCAGTTACTGCACATGTCACCCAGGAGAGGCTGGCTCCACAAGGACGGGGCACCCCAGGACCTGGCATGTGGTGGGCACTAATCAGGATGGGTTTCATAAAGCAGTGAAAGAGCAGATGTTGTGCACAGTCAGGAACAGAGATGGGGCACAGGGAAGCAGGTGTCCTCATGTCAGGTGCATGCGCTTCTCCCAGGGACAGGAATGAGGGTGTAGAGAGGCAGGTGTCCTCATCTCAGGCACACACGCTTCTCCCAAGGTGGGGCTGAGGGTGCAGAGGCAGGTGTCCTCATCTCAGGGGTACATACTTCTCCCAGGGAGGGGCTGAGGGTACAGAGAGGCAGGTGTCCTCATCTCAGGCACACACGCTTCTCCCAGGGAGGGGCTGAGGGAGGAGCCACCCCACCATCTCCGTGCCTTGCTGACCCCCAATGTCATGCCCTGAATGAGCAGGCTGGCGCTGACAGGGCTAAAGGGGATGTCTGCCTGTGGGAGCAGAAGGCATATGCGTAAAAATGCAAATGCCAAGCTCTTTCCCTCCCCGAGCTCTGCTCATTTATCCCTCTCAGACAGATAAAAAGGAAACTGTGCCGCTGAGGACAGAGCCCCTCTGGGTAAAAAAGCAATAGCAAAGTGACAAATGTCATGTGGGTTTAAGCAAAGTCCCCCATCGTGACAAACCCGCAGGGAAATAAGCCTGACAAATGCACAGCCCCACTCCCTGCACCCTCTTCCTTTGAAATAACTTGAGCCCTGAAAAGGGAGAAAGAAGGAAATAACTCAAAGATGTTAAAAGCAAAGTTTCTGTCTGCAAACCAAATGGGCTGAATTTTTATAGGCTCGTTTGGAAGAGCTTGAAAAATCCAGTTGTCAGGGAAGCCTCTCTCTGCCAGAGAGCCTCCGGGAGAGATTGAAGGGACTACCTAAAACCTAAGCTGCTCTGCTCCCCTGCTCCAATCCCAGAGCTCAGCCGGTTCTCCCCGGCCCCTACCCTTGTCCTGAGGGCTGCTGAGCCAGGGAGGGAGGGGTCCTGTGCAGGGCCAAGGTGACCTGGAGCTGCTCTGATCCCAGGCCCGCCCCCAGAGGGCGCAGCAGAGGATGGTGGAGGAAGGCAGGTTGCTCCTGCACTTTCAATGTACTAAGCCCACAGGGCTCCCCTCCACCCAGCCCTCACTGCTGAGTGCCAGGCCCTGCTCTAAGCCTGTGGCGTGTCTTTTCTCCTTCAATCCTCACAGCAACTCCATGAGGGATGCATTATGCTTATCCCCATTTTCCAGATGTGGACACTGAGGCAGGGAGAGGTTCAGGTGCAAAAATGGAAGTGGAGGATTTGAAGGAACGCAGGCTCTAAAGCTCCCTGCTGCAGACGCTGGCAAGGTCCTGTCTCGTGCGCCTCTTTACTGGACAGTCCACACCACCCCATAACTGCCAACAGCTCACAGCTACCCCTTCCGGAAGAATTCACCTTATCCAGAGACGCCTGGGAGATCAGGGCCACACTCGGGGGGTTGCAGCCAAGCACTGACTGACTGGCATATGAAAGCCCCGCCCTTGCACCTCCAGGGGGAGAGAACGCCGGTGCCATCCCCTCCAGGGCCCCCATCTTAGCCTGGCTTTCCTCCTCAACAAGCCTCTCCCAAGAGCACGCCCTCGATAAAACACAGGAGTCCACATCACACGCTCCAATTCTCCAGAACCTGGCTACACATCCACCCACAGACTTAAATTAGTCCGTATGTTGTTTTTCTCTCTCTTTCTTAACAGACAGGGTTTTGTTCTGTTGCCCAGGCAGGAATGCAGTGGCGCAATCTCTGCTCACCATAGCCTTGAATTCCAGGGCTCAAGCGATCCATCCTCCCACATCAGCCTCCCAAGTAGCTGGGACCACAGGCGTGCCCCACTATGTGCAGATTATTTTTTTATTTTTACTTTTTATCAGAGATGGATCTCACTATGTTGTCCAGGCTGGTCTCAAACTCCCAGCCTCAAGTGATCCTTCTGCCTCAGCCTCCCAAAGTGCTAGGAGTACAGGAGTGAGCCACCATGCGCAGCCCATACATTCCCCTCTAAAGTGCTAAATGCTGTGCCTGGCACACATGGCTGCTCAGAGTGATATTCACATGAAGGAGAGGGCCGCCTTCATTATCCGCACTCCCGCATTCATCCACAGGCCATGTCGGAGGCATCTGTGGCTCCTTTAGTAACTTACACAGGAACTGAGAATGAAGGGTCATGGGGAAAAATAACAATCAATAATTCTACTTTTTTTCCTACAAATCCTTCAAAATTAAGAGGTATATTCATGCTTCCTGGAGCCACAAGTGAAATGATTTTCCTCTTACCTCCCCCAGATGAAGGGCCCCTCCCCAGCGGAGACATTAGCCTCATTGCCAGCCCAGACTCCACTTAAGGGTTCGCAGTAGGCAGGGGTTCACCCCCCTTGACAGCGAGGCATTGTGCTGATTGAGGAATTAAAACAGGGTGTCAGAGACCTGCCACACTTTCCTTTTTGATCAAGTCAGTGCAGCAGAAATGAGAGAGCATCCGGCATCAGCATCCAGACTCAGCGCACTCACCCCACCGCCCTGCAGTGCACCTAATGAATCTCATTTACTGGCAAAGACAATGAAGTCGCCCGCATGGCACCTGCTGGTCTCATAATGAATGTCCTCCCCCAGCCGCTGGCGGGGAGGCGTCGGGGAGCCGGGCTCCATAATTGGGCCAGCACTTGCGTGAGAACAGCCTCCAGTGGGGAATGTTGTAAGACACTTGTCTCGGAGATGTTGGAAGAGGGCAGGAAGGAGCTGTTTTTAGGGGAAATTAATGGTCCTTGGCAGAAAGATGTGAAGGGATCATCTCCCTGAGCAAAGCCCCGTCACAGCTCTGCCTACGGTGAGAAGCACAGCACTGGCTTCAGACAAAGTGTCCTCGTGGCCTCTTGGGAATAGAGCTGCCCTCCTGGGGAGGCACACGGCCACGTGGCAGAAGGCAGCAGATGTCTCCCACCACCATCAGCAGAGGCCTGGAATTCCAGTGTGAAGTGAGCAAGGGAAACTCTGGGGGGACATTTTTGCTTGCCTTAGCGTGGATGTCCCTGGCCTGGGGGTCAGAAGACCTGATGGGATGCTAGCTCAGCTCTTATCTGGGAGATGGGCTTGGGTGAGTTCTCCCTCCT
>PVKV010027547.1:0-26261 GCA_004027835.1 Alouatta palliata | reverse complement strand
GGAAATAGAAATACCATTTGACCCAGCAATCCCATTACTGGGTATATACCCAAAGAATTATAAATTGTTCTATTATAAAGATACATGCCCACGTATGTTCATTGTGGCATTGTTTACAATAGCAAAACCTGGAACCAACCCAAATGTCCATCAATGATAGACTGGATAAAGAAAATGTAGCACATATACACCACAGAATACTACACAGCCATAAAAAACAGTGAGTCTGTATCCTTCATAGGGACATGGATGAATCTGGAAACCATCATTGTTAGCAAACTGACACAAGAACAGAAAACCAAACACCACATGTTATCACTCATAAGTGGGTGTTGAACAATTAGAACACGTGGATACAGGGAGAAGAGCATCACACACTGTGGTCAGTTGCAGGGGGCTAGGAGAGGGACAGCGGGGGGTGGGGAGGGTGAGGAAGGTGAGGATGGATAATGAGGGGAGAAATACCAGATATAGGTGGTGGGGGGATGAAGGCAGCAAACCATCTTGCCATGTATGTACCCATGCAACAATCCTGCATGATCTGCACATGTACCCCAGAACCTAAAGTACAATTAAAAAAAAAAAAAAAACTATTCCAAATAATACAAATAGAGGGAATCTTCCCTAACTCATTCTATGAGACCAGCACCATTCAGATCCCAAAACCTGGCAGAGACACAACTAAAAAGGAAAATTTCAGGCCGGTATCCATGATAAACATTGATGCAAAAGTCTTCAGTAAAACACTGGCAAACTGAATCCAACAGCACATCAAACAGCTTATCCATCACGATCAAGTTGGCTTCATCCTGGGGATGCAAAGCTGGTTCAACATATACAAATCTATAAACATAATCCATCACATAAACCGAACCAAAGACAAAAACCACATGATTATCTCAATAGATGCAGAGAAAGCCTTTGACAAAATTCAACAGCCCTTTATGCTAAAAACTCTCAGTAAACTAGGTATTGATGGAATGTATCTCAAAACAATAAAAGCTATTTATGACAAAGTCACAGCCAATATCATACTGAATATGCAAAAATTGGAAGCATTTCCTTTGAACACTGGCACATTTTCACTAACAATGGTGCCCTCTCCCACCACTCCTATTCAACATAGTATTGGAAGTTCTGGCCAGAGCAATCAGGCAAGAAAAAGAAATAAAGGGTATTCAGTTAGGAAAAGAGGAAGTGAAATTGTCTCTATTTGCAGACGACATGATTGTATATTTGGAAGACCCCATTGTCTTAGCCCAAAATCTCCTTAAGATGATAAGCAACTTCAGCAAAGTCTCAGTATACAAAATCAATGTGCAAAAATCACAAGCATTCCTATACACCAAAAACAGACAAACAGAGAGCCAAATCACAAATGAACTCCCATTCACAATTGCTACAAAGAGAATAAAATACCAGGCCGGATGCAGTGGCTTGCGCCTGTAATCTGAGCACTTTGGGAGGCTGAGGTGGGTGGGTCACGAGGTCAGGAGATCGAGACCATCCTGGCCAACATGGTGAAACCCCAGCTCTACTAAAATACAAAAAAAAAAAAAAGTATCTGGGCATGGTGGCACACGCCTGTAATCCCAGCTACTCGGGAGGCTGGGACAGGGGAATCACTTGAACCCAGAAGGTGGAGGTTGCAGTGAGCCAAGAATGTGCCACTGCACTCCAGCCTGAGCGACAGAGCAAGACTCCAGCTCAAAAACAAACAAACAAACAAACAAACAAACAAACAAACAAAACCTAGGAACACAACTAACAAGGGATGTGAAGGACCTCTTCAAGCAGAACTACAAACCACTGCTCAGGGAAATAAAAGAGGACACAAACAGATGGAAAAATATTCCATGCTCACGGTTAGGAATAATCAATATCATGAAAATGGTCATATTGCCCAAAGTAATTTATAGATTCAGTGCTATCCCCATTAAGCTACTATTGACCTTCTTCACAGAACTGGAAAAAACCACCTTAAACTTCATATAGAACCAAAAAAGAGCCTGCATAGCCAAGTCAATCCTAAGAAAAATAAATAAATAAAAATAAATAAATAAATAAATAAATAAAGCTGGAGTCATCATGATACTTGACCTCAAACTATACTACAAGGCTACGGTAATCAAAACAGCATGATATAGGCACCAAAACAGACATAGACCAATGGAACAGAACAGAGGCCTTGGGAGTAACACCACACATCTACAACAATCTGATCTTTGACAAACCAGACAAAAACAAGCAATGGGGAAAGAATTCCCTGTGTAATAAATTGTGTTGGGAAAACTGGTTAGTCATGTGCAGAAAGCTGAAACTGGACCCCTTCCTGACACTTTATACAAAAAATAACTCCAGGTAGATTAAAGATTTAAACATAAGACCTAACACCATAAAAACCGTAGAAGAAAACATAGGCAATACCATTCAGAACATAGGCATAGGCAAGGACTTCATGACTAAAACATCAAAAGCAATGACAACAAAAGCCAAAATAGACAAATGGGATCTAATTAAACTTAAGAACTTCTGCACAGCAAAAGAAACAATCATTAGAGTGAACTGGCAACCAACAGAACAGGAAAAAGTTTTTGCAATCTACCCAGCTGACAAAGGGCTAATATCCAGAATCTACAAAGAACTTAAACAAATTTACAAGAAAAAACCAAACAACTCCATCAAAAAGTGGGCAAAGGATATGAACAGATACTTCTGAAAAGAAGACATTTATGCAGCCAACAAACATACGAAAAAATGCTCATCATCACTGGTATTAGAGAAATGTAAATCAAAACCACATTGAGATACCATCTCATGCCAGTTAGAATGACGATCATTAAAAAATCAGGAGACAACAGATGCTGGGGAGAATGTGGAGAAGTAGTAACATTTTTACACTGTTGGTGGGAGTGTAAATTAGTTCAACCATTGTGGAAGACAGTGTGGCAATTCCCCAAGGATCTAGAAATAGAAATATCATTTGACACAGCAATCCCATTACTGGGTATATACCCAAAGGATTATAAATCATTCTATTATAAAGATACATGCACACATATGCTCATTGTGGCACTGTTTACAATAGCAAAGACTTGGAACCAACCCAAATGCCTATCAACGATAGACTGGATAAAGAAAATGTGTCACATATACACCATGGAATACTATGCAGCAATAAAAAAGGATGAGTTAATGTCCTCTGCAGTGACATGGATGAATCTGGAAACTATCATTCTCAGCAAACTGACACAAGAACAGAAAACCAAACACTGCATGTTCTCACTCATAAGTGAGTGTTGAACCCTGAGAACACATGGAACAGGGAGCAGAACATCACACACTGTGGCCTGTTGGGGGGTGGGGAGATTGGAGAGGGATAGCATTAGGAGAAATACCTAATGTAGGTAGCAGGGGAATGGATGCAGCAAACCACCATGGCATGTGTATACCTATGTAAGAATCCTGCACAATCTGCACATGTACCCCAGAACTTAAAGTATAATAAAAATAAATTAATTAAAAATAAATAAATAAAAATAAAATAAAATAATAAAATAAAAATTAGCAAAATACTCAACTATTGACTCACCACATTTACTAATAATAAAATAAAATAAACCTGGATAGTTTTAATTTACTGGTTTTCCCTTTGTCTTCATGGCAGTATTTTAAAGAATATTTAGGATCTTTCCCCTGGCTTCTTGTTTCCAAAACCAGAGGCTGAAAACAGTAAATGATGGTGGGGGCAGAGAGAGGAGAGTCCCAGAGGAGCAGGAGGGAAAACTGGGAACCATGAACAAGTTTATGAGGATATATTCATAAGACTAGAGCCCTAAGGTGATCTATTCATTGAATATAATTAATTCATCTGAAATTAGACTCAAGAAAATATATTCATAAAGAATATTCCTGAGTAGAAACAATTCTTTTGGCTATATTCTTTATATGAATAAACAATATGTTTGCAGAAATCTTCATATTCAAGATAATATTAATATATTTTTCTTGGGCCCCTGTTTCCTCTCTCTGCACCTAAGTCTTGTTAACTGCTATTCTTTTGTTTCTTTTTACCCTAAACAGTCGCAGTGCCTTCAACTTTTCCTCCTAGATGTGGCTTCTAGGTCTTTTCTCAGCTTGCACGTCTTCTTGTCATAAATATATATATTTGTTTGACCATATCTTTCTTCCAGACTGGCTCCAGGGATCCAGCTGCGCCCTATGCAAATAAATGGGATAATGGGACAGTCATCTTCTTGAACTCATAACCTGCACTTCTATTAATCATCATCATCATTATTATTAATGTTGTCTAACTGCATGCTAGTCTTCTGAACGAGGACCCCCCACAGTGCGTTCCTGCTGAGCGTCTAGCCAGATAAAACCCTTCACACCTTGTCTATGTAAGTTTTCCCTAGCCTGGAGGAAAGATTTTTGAAAAGTAAAAATGAGATCCCATCTTTATATTCTAAGCCCTCATTTTTGAGTGGGAAAGAAGGACCTAAGATCTGTCATCATTTGAAAACGGGAACTTGAAGCTGGGCACAGTGGCTCATGCCTGTAATCCTGGCACTTTGGGAGGCCGAGGTGGGCAGATCAATTGAGGTCAGCAGTTTGAGACCAGCCTGGCCAACATGGTAAAACCGGACTCTACTAAAAACACAACAAATCAGCCGGGCATGGTGGCGCAAACCTGTAATCCCAGCTACTCAGGAGGCTGAGGTGGGAGAATTGCTTGAACCGGAGCGGTGGAAGTTGCAGTGAGCCGAGATTGTGCTGCTGCATTCCAGGATGGGTGACAGAGTGAAACTGTGTCTCAAAGACAAAAAAAGAAAAGAAAAGAAAATGAGAATTTGTACTACTAATGTTTTAAGATTGTTTTGGAATTATCAGTTACTTTTCTGAGACAGGGTCTCACTCTGCTGCCCAGGCTGGAGTGCAGTGGTGTGATCTCTGCTTACTGCAACCTCTGCCTCCTGGGTTCAAGGGATTCTCATGCCTAGTCCCCTGAGTAGCTGGGATTACAGGCATGTACTACCACACCCGGCTAATTTTTGTGTTTTGAGTAGAGATAGGGATTCACCATGTAGACCAGGCTGGTCTCGAACTCCTGGCCTCAAGTGATCCACCAACCTGGGCCTCCCAAAGTGCTGGGATTATAGGCATGAGCCACCGTGCCCAGCCTATCAGGTACTTTCATACAGTTTGGCCATAGTCTTAATGTTGGTAGCATGTGCTTGATACCAATTTTATGTAAATTCCAGCAACACCTTGTCTTGATGGCACGAATCTGTGTGCGTGTGTGATTATTCACTACATTTCTGCAATTCTGCTGTTTGTTCAGTTACATCATGGATTCAGTGAAGTCCTCTGTGGCAAATTCTGTGACTTAATTAGATTGTTATTTAACCACAGAAAAGGAAAGCATATTATATTTCTAGACAATGTTTTTACCTGAACTTGAAAGCATTTCCCATCAGAGTCTAGGATTGGCATGTGCTTTCACTAATGCTTTTAATCTGCTTAATGCATTCCAACTTCTGTTGCTGAAGACGCATGTCAAAATTGGCTTTTAAATACTGATTTAATCTCTGGCATAATTACATTGTTCTGCACCCCTGAGGCTTTTAATTCTTGAGTGTCTGCTAAAAAGTGACAAAGCTTCAGGAATTAAAAAAATATATGTATTTAATTTTCTAAGAGAAGTCTAGTGATAGGAGGAATTATGCATGGGTTGAGTTACATGGAGGTAGCTGATCATTTGGGCAAGTGGCTGACGCACAGCTGAGCCACCAAAGAAGCTTCAATCTCCTCAACTCTGCAGATCTGGTTACAAACACATCCGCTGGGCTTGTAAGGGAGGGTAAGAAGAATATTAGAAAGCAATCTTTGAGTCTCTGCTCCTCCAACACCAAGGATCTTCATCTGTGAAAGGCGGGTAATAACAGCTAATATTTATTGAGAGTTTAATGTGGGCAGCTGCTGTTCTAAGCACTTTAGTCATTTAGGATCTTTGAATCAGACACAAAAATTACTGTACCCATTTTAGAGATGGGAAAACTAAGGCCACTGAAAGGTTATGTAACAGCCCAAAGCCACCATCTGGGAAGTGGTGGATCCTGGATTTGAACTCTGCAGTCTGGTTCCATAACCCACACTCTTAACCCCACACTGTGTGGCATGGGAGAGTTGCTGCCCCCTCTGTCTTATGGAGGAAATGTGTGACTCTTTTTGTGCTGAGTGAAAGGCTTTGCAAGCTCAGAAGCTTCACCGTGCTTTTAGAACTGCCCAACACCCTGAAGTCTGGTGCCCTCCCATGAGGAGTTGAGTGAAGAGGCTGATGGACCCTCAGCCTCCTCGTGTGCTCAGATTCGCCCCTCTAGCAGAGGATCTTTGAGGAATCATTCCATCTCTCTGAGGCTCAGTTTCTAAGTCTATCAACGGCAATGAATGCTGGGACCACCAAGAAAAGCTGTAGAGAGCCAGTAATAGTTGCTGACATTTATTAAGCACTAACTATGTGCAAGGTCCTGCAGGAAGGTCTTTAATGAGGTATGCCAGGGACACCTGACGGTCATGAGGCTCATCAGGCTCAGAGACTCACCCAGCATCGCCCAGGAAGGGTTAGGATGTTACAGTCCATGTCCTTGACCCCTGGCATGCTGCTCCCACTACAGACCTCCAGAAGAAGTGGTTTCTGAGTGTCTCTGCTCCCTATCCATGGAACATTCTCCTTGGCTACCATCTGGTGTCCCTTCAGTTACCCCAATGTTTCCTTCACTATGTATTTGGACACAACAAACTTGTTTTCAAGTGCATGGGGTCTCCTTAGTCATCCCTCTCCCAGGCCTGCCCCATGTCTTCCCTTAGATGTCAACCTTCAGAGCAGTTGCTTTTGAGGGGGTGGCAGTGAGAATACTTTTCATATCCTTTCCCTTTCCCCTATCTCTGCCTCTGGATTTGGTTCTGAAACTCTGTATGGGGTTGGATGTTTGGGCTCTGTGATCCTGAGTGACTGAGCTTAGGGGTAGCTTAGGACACCAGACCTCTCTTGTCACAAAAAATAATGAACAGGGCAGACTGCAGGACTATGTGGCAGAAAATGTGCCTTACACTCAGGGAATTAATTCTGAGGATGTGGCTGCATTAATGCTGCAGGCCCACATCTCAGGACTCTGGGGATAGATGGCAGAGAGTAAGTGGGGCCCAATGCAGTGAGATGATCTGCCAGCCACAGACTCATTCACTGCTCATAGGGCCCATCTCACCTCACTCTCAGTGTTGCAGGGAAAGCAAAAGCCACCTGCTCTTTGCCCTAAGTCAAACGCCTCTGCAGTGGTATCTACTTGGGCTCAAGGGCCATTTTAAGTGTAAAGGAAGAAGGTGAACAGACATTGTACAAATCAATTCTTTCTCCTATAAAATCAATGCTCTTCTTTCAAGGAATTGAAGCAAGAAAGCAAAGGCTGAATTTATGAAGCAGACATAATATTGTGTCATTCTACCTCTAGGGAAAACTGTTTTTCTCATCTCCTCCCAACTGACTGGAATAAACATCATGTCTTATAGGAATACTGTTGCTCATGGCTGGCTTCAACCAATTCTGGAAGTTGTCAAGTCTCCATCTAGATTTAATTTAACCAGAAGCCACAGAGTGCTGTGAGGAACAGGAGACGGCTAAATTGCCATCCCTGGCTGGTCTCATGGGGGCAATTAAGCCAAATAGATAAAACTCAAGTGAAAGACAAACAATAAATGAGGGCCAGACCACAAGACAGGAGAGGCATCAGACTTCAGAGGAGCTGGGAAGAGGAAGAGGTCAGTGTAGTCTTGAAATGGTCCACTTTCTCCCTTGGTTTTATGAAAGATACAGGATGTTAAAAGATAAAAATGATGGAGGATGGCCTTGGCTTATGGGGAGTGAGCACAGCCTAGGGAAAGGCATTGAGCTGGGAATGAACAAAGCTGACCTCTGGCATGGAGCTCTTTCCTCTCTTTATTCTTATGTGTCTGCAGCTGGCAGGGTTTTCTAGCTTGAATGAATAAAAGAGACATGTCATAAAGGTCAGGGACACCATTTAGAATCTGTCACTCTTTCAGGTGGCTGTTAGTATCACAAGAACACCCTAAGCACAGCTGAAAAGGTCCCTCAGCATAGTTCTGGAGAGATGGGGCCTTGACCTCTCTTTGCTACTGAATAGCTGAATGACCTTGGCCTGTCCTTCAGCCTGGCCTCAGCCTCCTCCTCTGTAAAAATTTCTTTTGCCTTCCAGTTTGGTTATCTTTCTCCCTGGGCTCCTTGGGAAGCCCCTGGTTGCCAGGGATGAATTCCTCAGCAGCCAGTGCCCTATGGCATCCAGGTGTGATGAAATGGAGCCAGTGATGTGGTGGCATCATGCTGTTGACAGTTAGCTCTTCACCACCTCCTCCAAACAGAAGGACTTGGGTTGTTCACAACACTGGAGCTTCAATCTGAAGTTACTTGGTCCCCAGAACAGCATCTGCTCTTGCCCAGGCCCACCTGGGTGCCAGATACAGCACTTGTTGCATCCAGGCCTCACTCAACCCAGTAGCAAATGGCAAAGGCGTTAGTGAAAGGTACAAGCTTACCAAAGGTTATGCCGGAGATGGAGGAGACAAACTCCCTCGCGACACCTCTGTTCTTGCCCCACAAGACTTCATCCATCTGTCCATCTGTCTGTCTGTTCATCTACTCCCATTTCCTATCTAGGGTAACTTTTCTCTCCCTCTCCCTCCCTCCCTCCCTCCTTTCTTCTCTCTCTCTCTCTGTCTCTTTCCTTTTTTCTCTTTATTGAGAAAGCAAATAATCCTTTTTAGGGGATCCTCTCTCCTTAAAATGCAGACTTATTATAAATAATAAATCATTTCCCCCATTACACATACATTAGGTAAGAAAAACAGAGTGGAGATGAAGCAGGACTAGAGAAAGAATGGGAAGGCAAGAGTGCATCTTGTATCCAAATATGTGCCTTGAAACCCTCTGTGCTCACATGAAATGGCCACACATGGGGCTTTGAGAGCCTTCAGCACTAACTGGCAGGTGCAATCAGTTGCATGATTCCCAGCCTGTGCACTCTCTTAGGGGAAGTGTAATTGATGGCAGTGGGAGGCAGACAGGTTCCTAGGTGGGAATGGGTGCGTCTCTGGTGAAACCCCACCTTCAAGCCAGGAATGGCAGGAAGACTGGGGGCTGGGCTGCCAATTCTGGGTAAAGTCTATGACCTGGAATGAGAACTTCCCTGATGCCTTTCAGCCAATCAAGTGGTACTTTTTCCTTGCCTGTCCTTGAACCCAATCAGCATGCACTTTCTCCATTCTGAGACCATAAAAGCCCCAGACTCAGCCAGACTCAGGCACTTGTGTGACTATCGGCCTGCAGATAGGAGTTACTCACTTCAGGTCTCCTCTCCACTGACAGCTGTTGGGCTGACCAATAAAGTTCTTTTCCACCTTGCTCACCCTCCAGTTGTCCACATAACCTCATTCTTCCTGGACGTGGGACAAGAACTTAGGACCCACTGAATGGCAGGAGTGAAAAGAGCTGTAACACTTTCCTGGCTGGCATGCTGAGCTGTGGGTCGGAGCTAAAGGGCTATAACATATTCCTGCCTGAGCTGCAGGCAGTGACATTTTCCCAGACTGTGAGAGTGAAGAGTGGCCACCCTTCTGGGGGCCCAGACCTTGGGATTCCCCGAGTCAGAGCCATAACACTATAATTCTCCCAACTTCTGCTGGTGCTGGGGGACTGCCCCATGTGAAGGGAAGCAGCAGTGGGGCTGGGCGAGCTCAGCAGCCATGGGCCGGAGTGGGGCAGAAGGACAAAAAGAGCTATGGCACAAATGGGCTGAAACATGCCCCTTGAAAATCACCCCTGTTCACTACACTGCAGGTGATAAGAAAGTGATGAGCTGTGGTCCTTTTGGGAGCCCAGACCTTGGGGCTCCCCAAGCCAGGGCTATGATGCTGTAACACCCTCTTTGGGGATCTGCAGTTCCTGGCATCTCCAAGCTTTTGAGCACCACTATGTTCCCCTCATCCAGAGGCTGGTGCCCACAGCAGAAGCCGCTGTGGTACATCTGGTCCAGCCGCAGCCTTGCAGAGAGTTGGTGACTGGAGCCACCCACTCTGCTGCAGCAGCCAGGGTGCATGGCCATGCGCAGTGGCCTGACCCCATGCTCACTTGCTCACACACCCCCTCACTGCTCTGTGCCTGGCTCACCCTTGGCAGTTGTGGGATCTGGGCCAGCAGGGCAAGCCAAGTGCAGCCTGCTGTGCCAAGTGAGTAGAACAAGCCCAGTGGGCATGAGCAAAACTCAAGCAGAGGTGCCACCAGGCACAGAGGTTTCTAGCTGCCAAAATGACACCCGAAGGATCCTGTGACACAATGTGGCAGATGACTAGCTGTCTCCAGTAGTCACTCCCTCCTTCTTTACAAGCAATAGAATTGTATTGCTTAGCTGTGTTTCCAAGCCTCCCTTGCAGCAATGGATGGCTGTGGAGGTTTGGGGCAAAGAGGGTATGTTACTCCCAGGTCTTTCCATGGTAAGAATTGGGCATGTGTTTTCCTGGAGCTCTACATCCTTCCTTCTGATGAGCGAGTGATAAGAACTAGACCCAGAAATGAAAACCACACATTGAGGAAAACCACACATAGCTCCCACCAGTCCTGGACACTTATTGTTGGGTTGTTTCAAGAAGGAAAATAAATGTTTCTCTTTGGGCCTATGTTAGGGTAGAGGGTGAGAGAATGGAGAGGACTTAAAAACTATTTGGTATTATGTTTATTACCTGGGTGACGAAATAATCTATTTCACCAAACCCCCACGACACTCAACTTACCTATACAACAAACCTGTGCATGCACTTCTAACCTAAAATAAATGTTAAAAAAAGAAACAAAACAAAAGAAGAAATGTTTCTTATTGAAGCTACTCTGTATTTGGGGCCTCTTAGAAAAGCAGCTTAGCTTGAATATAAATGCAGCAACTACATTCTTGTACTAAGAGAGTGAGATGCTATCTCTAATTCATCCTTTCCACACTAATGTGAAGTGTCACCTTTATCACAGGCTATGCTGTTTTCTGTGGAACGCAAAGCATCAGTTAGAAGCAATGAACTAGAAATACATGTTCCCAAACAGATAGACCTTAAAAGCATAGTACTTAATGAAAAAATGATTACCCACAATAAGATTTATGGCACTAGCATCTATGTAAATTAAGCTTTTCTCCAAACCCACACTATTTCATTTTGAGGATACACACATTTATTCAAGGACACATATGAAATCATTAGAGTAGGTATCAAAGGAGAGGATAAAGGAGGAAAAAACAGACATTTACAAGAGAAGAGCTCTGCTCATATGATGATAATGGGTATAAACTGAGGAGCAGGACTAACTTCCCACCTGAAGTTGAAGTTAACACACACACACACACACACACACACACACACACACACACACACAATATGCACCCCCACTCCCCGCTGCCGAATACATGCACACCCACACTGAAGAACAGGAATGGGGGGGATTTGGGTGACCAAAATGCTGTCTGGAGCCCATGGTGAGGGTGAGGCATTTCTATTAGACAAACCAAGATGAGGTTGGGCACATCCTAGACAGGTCCTTTCAGGGCCTGATTTTGGCCTGAGCTTCATAGAGAGCTTTTCTTAGATGATACTGGAGTGTCTGCTCAGATGCACTGACTCAGATGCCAAATGACAGTGGCAATTCTGGGCACCCAACTGGAGGCAAGATGAAGAAGCTTCTAGCACAACACTTCTGAAATGGAAATCTGGGCATCAGTCACCTGGGACCTTGTTAAAATGCAGATCCTGATCCAGGAGGTCTGGGCTGGAGCTGAGCTTCTCATTTTTCACCAAATCCCAGAAGCTGCTGCTGCTGCCACCCTGTGAATCACACCTTGGATGGTGAGCCCCTGAAATATCTAAACCCATTTTTGGTAGGCCAGTAAATATAATTTAAAAAAAATAAGAGGAAGAAATGAAATCAAGAAGGTCTTGAGTCCCAGTATTTTTCCAGGGTTGTCAGCTGCTGAAACCCTTGATTTATGACTGGACAGTTCCCAGAAAACATCTGATTGCTTTGTATCTTCTGTGTTTTCTTTTTTGTTAATGAAGATATTTCTGTAAGAAACATCTCAGGGAACTCTCTGGCTGTTTAATTTTGTTTGACATAAGAAAAAACCCCACCACATCCATTAATTATGTTAATGAAATTTGCCATATGAGAGGAAAGTATCTGGGGAAGCTGTGGAAGCTGTAGAAAGACTGTTGTAAATTAAAAAAGAAAATCTTACATGAAAGAGCATGATCGTAACCAGTGAGTGGAGCCTTTGCGTGGCTGGGAAATGCTTGAAGAGTGTGAGTGAGTTAGTAATGTTTTGATTGGATCTGGTGAATCATAGGGATCAAACAAACACCACTTACTAAACTCGGAAGACTGCCAGCGATTGCTCAGGCTGACTTGCTTCACTGTACTTAACAGCTTGAAAGCAGAAACATTGCTGGGAGTACACATGAATGAAATGATTTCCCTCTGGGATTCTTCCCCCAGTGAATTGTGAATACAAGCGTTTCAGGTTCTTTCCTAGATATGTAGGAAGGCCAGGCCTGTGGGGAAAAAGCTAAAGTGATTCTGAGGAGGATGTCTGAGGATATCAGATAGATATACAGCTTTTTAAAAGATGGAAGTGGGGCAAGGTGTCATTCAGGTGTGTACATAGAAGTGGTGTCATCTAGGTGTGTGAATAGTAGACAGGAATATCTCAGGACCACAGTCTCTGACTCCTGGGCTGTCAGAGCTCATAGAGACCTTAGGGACTGTCTAGTTCTCTTTCCCTAATCTGATTTTAGAGATAAGGGAACAAGATGCTGAGTCGAGCAGGGCTTGCTCTGGGTGACTTGGATAGTTTAAGTATGGGGATTTGCACCCAGGTGTCCTGGCTTGCAGGCCTGAGAACACTACTGTCTCTCTTTATGTCTCTCCAGGCTGTCTATTTTCCAATTTATTCTCTAGTTCATTCCTATAGGAACCTGATTGGAGTCTTAGTAAGTCCAGCAGATCCAGGGGGCCAGTGACTTCAACTATGGCTTCAGACACTTTATTGGCCATGGAATTCTGAGCTTAAGTGAAGTCTCCTATGGGCTTCTAAATTTAAAAGGAGATTAAAATAGAGGTTCCTCTGCCGAGCTCAGAAGCAGGTGGATAGCAGTGCAATGGTCAATGCAGATGCCAGATAGTTTTTACTACCCATAAAAACCATTTCTGGTTGATAGTGAAGAAGGGTTGGAAGCAAAATGGGAAAGCAAATTGCCTTGTCCCTGTCTTTGGGAAAGAACGTAATGCAAATGGTTTTCAAGTGTTTTGCTTTGGTCTCTGTGTTTATTTAATTATGCATTGGTGTATATCATCTACTCCTAACAGACTAAGCTGAGATACATCATTGATGCTGCTAATATTTTAATATCTGAGTATCGTTAAGAGACCAATCAAAAGTTAAGAAATGAAGGCATGCTAAGATCCTGAAACAGGCAAGTTGGTCAATTATGTATTTTAAGGGAGGACATTGGGTTCTACTTGGGAACCCAACATCTCTCCCAGGAGAATTCATCCTTTTCAGTAGCCTCCGTGAAGCCCTGGTTGGCAGTGGATTGTGTAAGGACAATGACAGCTTGCTGTACCTGTGGGAACTCTGGACGAGTGCGGATGCTCACCAGGAGAAAGGGGAACATGCAGGGAAGACTAAGTTTGGGGGGCATGAGGGCCTTTCCTGGCATCTGTAAAGAATGTTGTTTAGTTCAGTAGCAATATTCCTTTTCACACTTGCCTGTTATAAGAACTCATGCAATATTTAATGAGCTCTTACACTTCATTAAGCAAAAGAGAGTCCCCTGAAGTACCAGTGAGTGTAAATTGGATCCTATCTTGTGACTCATAGATTTCCCTTCGCTGAATGTCTCCCTGGAGAAACCTCCCCAAGGAGGCATATGGGAACGTGTCTGTCATAGTGGGGTTGTAATAGCAAACTGTTGCAAACAATCTAAATGTCCATCAACAGGATTTCTTTTCCATTGGGTCAGATACATGTATGTAAATACATAGGGAAAAGTCTAGAAAGGCAGGTGTAACCACTGAGGGAGAGATGGAGATTGAGGGTGAAAGTCAAAGGGGACTTCTGGCTTATCTACTTTTTGTTAAACAGGAGAATGTGTTCACGTGCTGCTTATGGCATCAAAAATCATTAGGAAAAAAAAGGTAGAATCTAGAGAATGCATCGAGCTGGTACAATACAGTTATCTTCCAGCATCTATAATACAAAGAGGAAGGGAGAGAGGTCTGAGGTCAGCTGCTGGGCTCTCTAGGCAGGAGGGCAGGCTGGGTTTGTAGCTGCTCTGTGTCCCTGGCTGACATTGCAATTATTTGAGGAGGAGGGAGCCCAGCTCATGGATCCACTTGCTAATAACAGACTTTAGGATAATGGTTCTTACCCTAAGTATGTCAGAATAACTCACAGTGCTTGTTAGAAATTTGGTTTCCCAGGGTTTACCTTCAGTGATTCTGATTTAATGAGCCTGTCTTGTGCTCCAGCACTCTGCATTTTTAATCAGCACCAGAGCTGATTCTGATAAAGGTGGCCTTTGGACCACACTAAGAGAAAAATGATACATTTCTATTATTTATGTTTTCCCGAGACATTGCCTTATGGTCTGCTTGAAGATGAAAGTTAGAGTTGTTCCCCTTGTGACAAAGGTCCACTAGCCAAGATGGGGCACAGGGAGGATCCACTGTCTTACCCAGGTTTCCAAACTGCCAGCCATGCCTGTCACGTGTGTGTGCCTGCATGCACATGTATGACACAATTGAAAACACCCGAGGGCTATTCTCATTCTGCACTTTGTCTAAAAAAAAGTCAGGAAAATGTCTCATGCTACATAAGGCCACCAGCATGAACTTAGCTGTGTTTAGTCAATAATTCAGAGGTAGGCATAATGAGACATGGCTTGGGTTCATCACTGTGCTTTGGCAGGAGACATATATTAGTGGAAACCCAAATGAGGAGCTTCTGCAAGGTCAAGGTCTCCATCTGAATGTAACTGCAAAGAGCCCTCCACTGCTACATACCAGAGTGCAGATGCCAGATTTTTTTTTTTTTATAAATAACATCCATAAAAACCATTTCTTTTTTTTTTTTCATCCATAAAAGCCATTTCTAGTTGATAATGGAGGGTTAGAAGCAAAATGGGAATGAAAATTGCCTTATCCCTGTCTTTGGGAAAGAATGTAATACAAATGGTTTTCAAGTGTTTTGCTTTGGTCTCTGTGTTTATTTAATTATGTATTTGTGTATATCATCTACTCCAATAGACTAGGCTGAGATACATCATTCATGCTGCTAATATTTGAGTATTGATAAGAGACCAATTGAAAGTTAAAAAATGAAGGCCTGCTAAGATCCTGAATTGGGCAGGTTGGTCAATTATGTATTTTAAGGGTGGTGTCTTTGCACAGAATGTCAACAGATAAGGTGCCCTAGCTGGGGCATGAATCTTCAGGAATCCAGGAAGGTCCAGGGATGGCTGCAGAGGGATGCTTGTGACTAGAGAAGCAAGGGCAGGGAATGGAGCCATGGTATAATTCTTTACAGAGCCCAGCAACTCAGCCTGCCTGAGCCTCCCCACAGCCCTGGATAATTATCCAGCCCTGGATAATTGTAGCAAAAATAGGCCCTATTATCAGTATCTCTCATAGGCCACTTGGGATATTTTAAAAGACATACATTTCAAAAATAGATAGAATGATCAGAAAACAGGAGTAAAGGATGGCGCCCTGTAACAATTTACTGTGATGTTCTAACCCACAACATGTTAGGGATTCAGGGAATCACAGGGAGCCTCTCCCCTGGGAAGAAAGGATGCTATGCAGGTGGCTGGAGAAAGAGGGAGGAATGGTTCATTCTGTGCCATCTGAGAAAACAAATTCATGGAGATTCATAATGGGCCCAAATTGTTGTGTATGTTGCATACAAACATAGAAAGAGAGAGACACATTTAAGCAACATGTGCAGTGTTTATATGACTGAATTAAAAAACCATTATGAACACTTTAAAGACCTTTGTGCATTTAAATAAATATGATCTATAAGAAGGAACACAATTCTAATTTACTAAAGTAATTAGTAAATTTCCCAGTGAGTATTCTTACATCTCTTTCATAGCAATGCGGTAGTAGCATTTATCATGGTTCATGCATCACAGTGATTTTTGTAGGCTTCTCTCTCACTCACTAGACTGCAAGTATTTAGACAATGATGACTTTTTTTTTTTTTTTGGTTTGGTCTCTGATTTTTTCCTGCAATATCTGGTCCTGGGCTTTGTATGCTTGGTAAACAATGATTGAATCATGTAGACTAAAAAAAACAAATTTTTCTAACCACAAAGGTTGTCACATTCAAGTGAAAGAGTTGGGAACTGCACCCCAAAACCTTCCTTGACAAGTGGTTGCACCACAGGGCAGGACAAAATGGTTCTCCAAGAGTAGCCACAGTCACTATGTAGCAGCTGTGTTCCTTCCCAAGTGTCATTTATTTGTTTATTTATTTGAGATGGAGACTCGCTCTTTTGCCCAGACTGGAGTGCAGTGGCACAATCTTGGCTCCCTGCAACCTCTGCCACCCGGGTTTCAAGTGATTCTCCTGCCTCATCTTCCCTGAGTAGCTGGGACTACAGGTGCATGCCACCATGACCAACTAAATTTATTTCTAGTAGAGATGAGGTTTTGACCTGTTGGCCAGGCTGGTCTCAAACTCCTGACTGCAGGAGATCCACCTGCCTCAGCTTCCCAAAGTGCTGGGATTACACATGTGAACCACCGTGCCCAGACTTCCCCATGTGTTATATCACTGGGTTTTCTCAACATCCCCCAGAAGTAGGCATTATTAGATTTTCCCAAACTGGGGCTCTTCCAGGGTAAAGAATTTGTCCAATGACTCACATTCACAGTGGGAGAGCTGTCATTCAAGCTCAGCAGCTGTGTATTATTCCTTATTTTGACTTGGAGCTTTGTGACATGTTATCTCCTCCCTTTGGTAATTGGTTTTGGCTTATGTCCTGGTTTTCTTCTTTTTTAAAACATCATTTTTCTTCACTTGACTTGTTGCTATTTCAAGAGTAAGAGGACAGCCTGGGAAATGAAATGTTTTCAAAATCTAATTACGAGTATGTCTGGAGTCTGCGACAAAATACACTTGCCTCGGAGTCATCTGATGGAAACACACAGGGTTTTTTTCACATTTGTATGAATTGTCATATCCATTCTTACACTGCCTGCCACAGGCTGTTCTGCCTTAGGTGACCAGCCCTGGTGTGGCCAGGCATTGATTTGGAAAAGCTTTAAGAACTGGTGCCTGGCTCAGCCTCAGCAGCCATGGTGGCATCTGGGTGTTGGAAAGCATAGAGGGCAGGTGTAGAAGACAAAACTCACTTTGGGAGGGCTTCTGCCTTGTTATTACCTGACCTTAGACAAGTATCAAACAATTGCACTAGCAATTGGCTCTTTGTGTTAGTAGTCAAAACCGATATCTAGTGTTTTCCCATAAATTTGGGCTAACTACAATGTATCGGCATGAACTTAATTGACATCAAATATTCACTTTAACCAAGATTTCTAAAACTCTAAGAGCAGTGCTTACTTCTGTCATCTGTCTTCTGATTTCCACACAATGTCACCTGTTACCATCAGCAAAGACCATCCCCTGAAGTTCCTATGGCCCCAGATTTTGTCTCCTACATGGGATGGAAGCAAGAAACAAGTGGGGTAAGGCATAAAGATCTGCTTAGCTTAAACATGATAAGGTGTGAGTTGTAACCAAATTTTCTAGAGCTTTCTTTAATAAACCATAGGCGGTGGGGGTAGGTCCCTATGTTTATTTAATCTCATTTGAACCTGCTTGTATTTTCAGTTTCTGAAGGTACATCTGCCATTCATTCATAGGCAGTAAAATATAGTAGTTGAATGGTATGGCGCCAGAATCAGGCAGAGGTAAGATGAAATTCCAACCCTACTACATGTTAGATGCACCACTATGGTTAGTTTCTTAGCCTTGAGAGCCAGTTTTCTCATCTGTAAAATGGGTATAACAATTTTGAAGAGGATCAAATAAGACAATTTATATGAAGTACTTAGCAATGCCACCCTACTTTTCTCAGTCCCAGCCCAGAAAACAGGAGGAGAGGCAGCTCTTTGAACTGGACCAGGTTCCTCCCCCTAACACCTCTGATCCAGAGAGGGGCAGGAATTCCCTAATCGTTGTCCCCTGCCCTTTCCCGTAGGCGTGCCGGGTCGGACGGGAGCTGTTCGTGGTGCTGACTCCTGCCTTTGGCTTGGCCGGACCCGCAACCTGCGGAGCGCGCCGGGGCTTGTGTGGTTGGATCGCGGGAGGGTGAGGGTCTTCAGGTTCGCCACCAGCTCCAGGCTCTGCTGCTAAATCCCCGCCCGAGCCCTCTAACGTCTTTGCCTTCCGCAACCGGGCCGTTAGGCAGGACCCAGCGCTTAAGAACGGGTCAGTTGTGCCTCTCTCAAGCCCCTAGCTGCATTGCAATCTCCCACCCCTACTTCCTGTCCCCGCTGCTTCCATCCGGAGACTGCACCGGGTCCTCCCGACAGCCTGACGCTTCGCGCCTCTCCTCCGCCCTCCTCCACTGCGCGCTCCCCCGGAGCGTGCCCACCAGGGGCCGTGCGAGCTCCCGCAGTCGAGATTCGTCCCCTTCGCTGCTCTGGCCAGGTTTGCCAGCCCCTCGTCCCGTTTCGGGCTCCATCCTCCCCGGACTGTCCTCCTCACTAGTTCTCTAGGCACTGAGCAGGGCAGAGCGCGCTCCACCCCCTTTTTCCATACATACGAACTGGAGTGGGGGGCGGAGCTGAGGGGAGGCGCTCCCAGTCCCTCTCAGAAGCTGCTGGGCCACTGAGAACGTTTGGATCCGCTCTGCCCCCGCGGAGAAGTGAGACCGAATCGCCGGCGTAGGCAGAGACCGCCGGGGACCAGCAGAAATTCTGCCCCTTCCTCCCGCGAGCGCCTTCCCGCCCTCCAAACCCCATTCCTAGGTAGGATCGCGCTCCTGGGTCTCCCTGCGTGGACTGCGGGGACCGTAAATAGAGGCGGAAGCGTTTAATAAGCCGTGTATATCTAACCGTGCTTAGGTTTATCTTACAGAGGTTGCAGGACAGCGCTTTTTGTTGCTTTTGCTGTTGTTTCTGTGGCCAGTTATTCCCAAAGGAGGACTCGGGTGATGGGGGAGGTGCGCAGCTGGTGCAGGAGGTCGGAGGGAGAATGGGAAGTGACGGACTTTGATTATCTTTGCACAAGTGGCCATGGACTCACCGCCCACTCGGGACCCCAGGGTTTCTGACTTATTCTCTGGGCTGCCGCCGGCGGTCCCAAGTCCCGCCAACCAGAGCGCAGAGGCCTCGGCGGGCAACGAGTCCGCGGCTGGCGCGGGCGCTGCGGCCGTCACGCCCTTCCAGAGCCTGCAGCTGGTGCATCAGCTGAAGGGGCTGATCGTGCTGCTCTACAGTGTCGTGGTGGTCGTGGGGCTGGTGGGCAACTGCCTGCTGGTGCTGGTGATCGCGCGGGTGCGCCGGCTGCACAACGTGACTAACTTCCTCATCGGCAACCTGGCCTTGTCCGACGTGCTCATGTGCGCCGCCTGCGTGCCGCTCACGCTGGCCTACGCCTTCGAGCCACGCGGCTGGGTGTTCGGCGGCGGCCTGTGCCACCTGGTCTTCTTCCTGCAGCCGGTCACCGTCTACGTGTCGGTGTTCACGCTCACCACCATTGCCGTGGACCGCTACGTCGTGCTGGTGCACCCGCTGCGGCGGCGCATCTCGCTGCGCCTCAGCGCCTACGCGGTGCTGGCCATCTGGGCGCTGTCCGCGGTGCTAGCGCTGCCCGCCGCCATGCACACCTATCACGTGGAGCTCAAGCCCCACGATGTGCGCCTCTGCGAGGAGTTCTGGGGCTCCCAGGAGCGCCAGCGCCAGCTCTACGCCTGGGGACTGCTGCTTGTCACCTACCTGCTCCCCCTGCTGGTCATCCTCCTTTCTTACGTCCGGGTGTCCGTGAAGCTCCGCAACCGCGTGGTGCCTGGCTGCGTGACTCAGAGCCAGGCCGACTGGGACCGCGCGCGGCGCCGGCGCACCTTCTGCTTGCTGGTGGTGGTCGTGGTGGTGTTCGCCGTCTGCTGGCTGCCGCTGCACGTCTTCAACCTGCTGCGGGACCTCGACCCGCGCGCCATCGACCCCTACGCCTTCGGGCTGGTACAACTGCTCTGCCACTGGCTCGCCATGAGCTCGGCCTGCTACAACCCCTTCATCTATGCCTGGCTGCACGACAGCTTCCGCGAGGAGCTGCGCAAACTGTTGCTCGCTTGGCCCCGCAAGATCGCGCCCCATGGCCAGAACATGACCGTCAGCGTGGTCATCTGATGTCACTGAGCCAGGTCTTGGTCAAGGAGCTCCACTTCCACTGGCTTCCGAAGGCACCACGCGAGGTCAGCCTGGAGAGCTTATTCTCAGCACCAGAGCTAAGCCAACATAGGGCAACATTTCCAGCCCAGCCCTCTTGTCTGGCTGTCTTGTCCTTCTGTCTTTGTAAAATGTTAAGTGGGCTTTGGTGAGAGTCTTGCTCTGCTTGGGGGAGGCCAGAGTGATGGAGGAGGATTTATTATTTCTTCTTTATGCCCTTGAAGGGCAAACAAAACTTTTTCTCCACATTCAGAAAAGTATTTCAGAACCGTGATTGCCTTCCTGGCATCCCCTCCTCCTGTTGTTTGGTGAAATGAACAGTGTGAATGGGATTTAAAAGGAATGCGCTGGGCTTGATAAAGCTTTTCAGTTTGCCTTTAGAAAAAGAACCCAGCTGAGAGGACCCTCATATTGCTTAGTCCATTTGAACTCTTGCATTTCTAGGATTTCGGGTAAATACATATTAAAAATCTACATCTAGGATTTCAGTGTTTCCTGAATAAGACCTTTATATGCCAAAAGCATTTTAGTTTTAAATCCACTTGAATTTATAGTGCAAAAACACCTACAAGCTCCCTTTAGAAAGGTCCTGCTTTTGTTTCCCTCCTTTCCTCCCCAGCTACTATTTAAAAATGCTGAGATGAATTAGTCAATGAAGAGATAAATACAGATAAAGAGGAAAAGGTCCAATTCATTTAAGAGGGCATTTAATTGTACATAAGGAGAGACATCCTGTGTGTGTGTGTGTGTGTGTGTGTGTGTCCAGTGTTTGTCACAAAGTGGGCACTCAAACATTTGGTTTTCAGAATACTCAATGTAAACTGTGTGGTGTGGCATTCTCTTGCAGTCTCTAATTGCTCACTTGCAGCAGATCAACAGCTGTCATCTGACTGCTCAGCACCTGCTCTGTAGTGATACTTGGAACATGATCAACCCAGAATACAAGGACTGGCAGAAGTTTACTTAAGGACAGAAAAACAAGCTACCAACCACATGATGTGTAGATCAAACACTAATTACTTCCAGGGTTAAGGGAACAGGTGAAGACTGTGGGGCATGATACCAGGCTGATAAGCATCGCCTTAACCTCCTGAGAGTTCTGTAAATGAAGACAAGTGCCTTCAGACAAGGCTCTCCACACTGTTGGAACAGCAACTGGGGCAGTGAGGGCAGAAGTCTTGGGAAATGACACACAGTATCCAGCTGTCAGATCAGCCTCTCTGTTCATAGTAACTCAGTCACCATCTGTAAGGTTCAACAACTTTCCCTGCTCACTGAACACAAGAATCACTGTTTCACCTCCTCCTGCTTCTCTTATTCTCAGAAATAAGCTCACTCACTAAAATGTGCCCTAAAAGGAAAGGAAAGAGGGATGATATGGGAATGACAAGGGTTTAATCCTATTACATTCATGTCAACAACCACTGTGGGAGTGGAAGTACTCACGGTTGGGTTGGTTAGCATAGGAATCTTTAGTAGTTACAGAGCTAGACTTTTTGCACATGGTGAATGGTAGGACAGGCTGGCTTGGGAGAAAGGAAAAGGCAGGTAAAGATGGGGATGGAGGTTACCTCTGGCACTGGTGCTAAATGAACTTTGAGCTTTATCCATGGATTGGAGAACAAAGAATCTCTGTGCTAATGGTGCAGCCCACCCCTGCCCTAGAGGAACTAATCTCCCAGGCTTCCTGGGGACTGGCTTCTATCCTTCTAGCAGCTCTACTATTTGGGAGGCTCAGGACCAGGCATTTCCCATTTCCTAAGAGAGTTCCTTTGATGGTCATGTGTGGAGAGTGTAAGTGGTAGTGGGAAGGAGAGCAAGACGGATTATTTGGGGAGGGATCTGAGGATCTGATTCATTGTGGCCTCTTTTTTGGAAGGTTTAAATCACTGGTTCTCAGCCCTGGCTGCTCCCAGAATCACTTGGGAGCTTTTTTTTTTTTTTTTTAATTGATGTCTGGGCCCTCCTCCCAAGAGTCTAATTGATTTGAGATGGTGCCTGCACACTAGCATTTTCCAAAGCACTTCAGGGGATTTTAATGTGCAACCAAGACTAAGCACCTTAAGAATTATCCTTTCTAGGGCCGAATGCAGTGGCTCACTCCTGTAATCCCAGCATTTTGGGAGGCTGAGGTGGGCGTACCATGAGGTCAGGAGTTCGAGACCAGCCTGGCCAACATGGTGAAACTCCATCTTTACTAAAAATACAAAAATTAGCAAGGTGTGGTGGTGGATGCCTGTAATCCCAGCTACTCAGGAGGCTGAGGCAGGAGAACTGCTTGAACCTCGGGAGGCAGAGGTTGCAGTGAGCTGAGATCACACCACTGCACTCCAGAGCCTGGGTGACAGAGCAAGACTCCATCTCAAAAAAAAAAAAAAAAAAAAAAAAAAAAAAAAAAAAAAAAACTATCCTCTTTCTAATGAATTTCAGAAACATTTGAATGAAGCTTTAGTTGTACCCGCCAAAGGTGTTAAGAATTTGGAGTTGGATTTGACAGTGTTACATGTTAGAGAATACTCTTTTTGTTTTCAGACAATACCTGCTCAATCACAAAGAGGCAAATTATTGAAATCAGAATATGTAGGGATTTGTTCAACAGTTTACTTACATATTTCATTTGTATCTATCCAATTATTCAGAAAAAATATCATCATTCAACTTTAGGTCAATTGTACTAGAAAGTTACATACCATGGCTGGGTACCGGGGCTCACACCTATAATTCTAAAACATCGGGAGGCCAAATGGGGAGGATTGCCTGAGCCCAGGAGTTCAAGACCAGCCTGGGAAATATGGCAAAACCCCAATCTCTACAAAAAATAGCCAGATGTGGTGGTGTATGCCTGTGGTCCCAGCTACTCGGGAGGCCAATGCAGATCACTGGGCTGCAGTGAGGTGTCATCACACCACTGCGCTCCAGTCAGTGACAGAGGGGGAACTAGTCTCATAAAAAAAGAAAAAAGGTTACATAGCATGAATTATTTTAAATCCTGGTTGTCAGGGTGTTAGAAAAATTCATCCCTGACTAGCTTAAGTTTATATCAGCTATGAAAACAAGCATCTCCATTAATTACTAGAAAAGTTGCCATTGGATTCTGTCATGCCTACAACTTAAGTTTTAAACACTACATGGACTTTATAAAGAGCCTAACGAGGCTGGAGAATTAGATTGTGCTTATAACATCTTTACGTATTATGAAAATCGGTAACTGAATAGCAATTAATCAATTTTTACAACATCTGATATCTGTTTGGGACTAGTTTATAAATCAAACAGAATTTCAAAAAAAAAAATCTCTCAGTTGTGAGTCTCAGAGGGATCTGCATAGGATTGTAGGTAGAAAATTGTATTTAATAATTCATTTTGGTTAATATCAAGCACCTAAGATGTATACACAGGCCTCTTCCTGCAAGGAGTAATACAGGCAGTCAAGCTGGGAACTGAGCCAACTTGGTACTTGGCAGCAGCCCTTCTCAAGGCTGATGGGAGGTTCTGTAATCCTCTTTGCAAGCATTGTCACCAGGTCTCACTTTTGGCAGCCAATCAATAGCTTTATCTCACTAAACTGGCAGAAGAGTGTTACTTCCTGGCAACAGCTACCTGGAAATATTAACTATGAGAGATGTTAAGGTAATGATATTCCGATTCCTGTAACTGTCTTGATTTTTTGTTCTTGTGAATTTTCAATCTGCTCTTTTACCGGGATAGCTAAGTTCCAGGTTTATTTTCTCAGGTAGGCTTACCCACCACCTCTGTTCTGTGGTTTGCTTTCCTGAACATCTAGTAGTCTTTCAAATGTAAGACACAAAATTAACCTCAAGAGTGTGGCTAGATCTGGGAGTGAACATAGGGCCTGTCCCTCACAGATGAGAGGTCAGGAGCACCTTTGTTTCCCAAGGCAGGTTCTTGATTGATTTACCTTCATTCATTGATGTCTTTGTTATGTGTGTAAAATGAATGTGCTGCTGAATCACATGTGAAGCTCTTCAGACTGGAGTTTACACTGTGTTTGACATGTTGTGGGAGCTCAATAAATACTAAATCAGTTGTACAGTCTTCAGCCATGGGATTAATAAACCAAGCTGGTTACAAACATGGAGTAACTACACAACCTTAGGATAGCCAGAATCAAAGCAAAGATAAACCATGTCAAGGAAAACATGCTACTCAATCTAGATTTGTCAGTTGCCCCTTATTCCAGAGATGAACTGCTCATTTTGGGTCTCCTGTGACCCACTTCCTCCAACCTCAGTAATGCCAGCATTTAAATATATGGCACCAAGCTCTCTACTCCCAGATCGCATGTGCCTAAATCCACGGGTCCATCAAAACAAGAGTATGGAACTTCACACTTAATTTCTGTGCCATCATGTATCTGAAGAGTTATTTAGATATTAGCATTTTATCACCCATTTCTCACATACAACTTGGGAAGGTCTAACAACATCCCACATGTGGGTCTATAAGCAAAATCATGAAGTTTCTAAAACGTTCATGATGGAGTCATAAAAAAGGTTTTTTGGTACACCTAAAATATCACCTAAAAATGAATCCATGTATACCATTACAGCAACTCACTTATCCTGCAAAATAAAATAGTAGACAGATGTGGGAAATGTAAAATATTTGGATGGATGAGAGTTGCAATCTTGATTGGCAAAACACTGCACACTTTCCAATCAGTCTTTGGAAGCAGAAAGGCTTATTTTGAAAACTGACATGCACACTTTTCACAGATTTTTGAATTTTCTTTGCTTTTCAATACAGTTCCTCTCCTTTTCCACTCTTTATTTCTCATGTCTTTTTCTGCTAATTTTTCATGTTATCTATATCTCCTCTTTGAAGCTCCTTCTTCCTCAGTGATGGTGAACTGGTGGGATTCAAGCATCCATCCCCGCTCAATCATTACAAAGTGAATGATGATGGAGAGAACCCCTGGCTAATTCCGCTGCAGAAGGCAGTCTGCACCAAGCTCCCAAAAGGCTGCAGTTTGTTGTATTTCCCACCCACCGTGGGGTCTTGGAGTTCACATAATTGGTCATTTTATGGTCAAACTCCAGGCTCAGGTGGATAACAAGAGTTTGCACAGACTCTCCACAGGGCCCTCAACCTGATAAATCTCATAGAGAGCTCTCAAGAGGAGCCTAACAATGAAAGGTCAAATGTGTTTCGTTTTAATGTTTGGTGCTGGAGTAAAGAAACTGGAGTCAAAAAAGCAAAGGAGAAACAATCTCTGCTTTTAAGCATTCTCTCTCTGCCTCTCCCCCTCCCTCAGCTTTCACAAAATCCTCTTCTTAACTTGCTGATGACTAAATCCCCTGGTTCCAGGACCCATCTCCTCCTTCTGGAATGACATCCAATGAAAAATGGAAAGCTATACTGTGCAACCCCCACCTCCCTTGCCTCCGCAGTTATTGCCAAGCAATGAAAACACTCTTTTGACCTGGAAAAATGAAGCAGACTCCATGTTTGAGCTCTAGGTTAGCAGTCAGACACTGGGCTTCCCTCCCTAGCCTAGACCACCACAATCATCCTTGGGTCTTCTCTCTAGAAGGCTGGCCCAGCCACCAGGGGTGGGAGCACAGTGCTGCAGCATAATATGCCTTGGCAGTCAGATATGGTAGCCTGGCTACTGCCTGTATTCCTACAAGCAGGTTCCTGTGAGGAGACTGTCCTTCTGAAGCCATTGCCTAAG
>PVKV010027546.1:0-26279 GCA_004027835.1 Alouatta palliata | reverse complement strand
GGGGTGGGGGGGGGTGGTGGTGGTGGTGGTGGTGGGGGTGGTGGTGGTGAAACAACCCATTTTAGGAAATGACTTTGGTTGGCATTTTAATGTAAAATGTATAGTAGAATGTTGTCTGTGAAGTGTTAAGAACAAGCTGAATGATTCTGATCCTTTTTTTTATTATAAAGCTGCAGAATAATTTTCACTCATTTCTCATCTCTCCTTATCTTCCTATCTAACATTAAAACAAAAAAAATCATGTTAGGTAATAAAAACATAACGTTTTGACAGAGGAAAAAATACCATCTTTATTAGAAGTTATGTATTTCAAAAAGTCATTTTAATTGATAGGAATTGCTTAGGACAGTGCCTGGCACATAGTAAGTGCTATACATGAATTATTTTACAGCTATTTCCATTGTTATTGTTGCTACTGTTATTATTACATTTAGAAACACAAACCTAAGTTAAAATTCTCTATCCGAAAATCTCACTTTTGAGTTAGTCTTTACTTGCATTTAAAATACTTTACATTGTTGTTTATAGATTACCATTTAAGTGAAATGTGATTATAAATCTGTGAGATAGCTTTTCTCCTGTAACACAAAATTAATATATGATCTCATTTACCTACAGTCACATTGCATATAAGTAAGTACTTTAAGGGAATTTATTCAAGTTGATTAGAAAGAAAGACATAGAAATATAACCTTAGACATGACTTTATTAATAAATGAAATAATTTTTAATCATTTATTGAAGAAGTCTTCACATTTTAAACACACAGGTTCACAGGTTCAGCTTGACTGTTAACATATGTATGACTATTCTCTTCTTTTTCTACCTTACCTGATGTAGAATTCATAGTTCAAAATGACTTGAGGTGAAAAATTTCCTGTTTTTTATTCACGAGATAGGAGGATATAAAAAGGCAGCTTTAGGAAGGGTGAGAGAGTCAGTCAGCTAAATTAGTAATATTATGATAGCACTTGGTATTAAAAAGCAAAAAAAAAATCTGTAGTAATTAATTTTTGCAGTGTTAGACACTTTTATCACCATGAAGGAATCTTATGTTTCTTTTGAGTGTACTACTGCCAAACTTGTTGCTATCAGTTATAGGCACTAAGAACACATTGTTTTTATTTTATTGAACTTATTTATTATAATTTATTAGAATAAGATTTCCATATAGCAGAAATTTCCCAGCTATCATTGACGAATTACTTATTTTAGGTGACATTCAATCCCTCAAGATTGGACAGTGTTTGGACTAATGAGGTATTTGACCTATAACAATTAAAGAGGACCTCACTTAATTAAAGTTAACTAAAGTTGTTCACAATCATTATTCATTTACATTCATTGTATTTTAAGAGTGATGCTTTCAGGGTAAAAATTTCAACTACCAGCAATATACCTACTTTAAACAAGGACCAGAACTTTAATCAAACACACCAGAATATCACACATGTATAAAAATTCAAACAAGATCTCTTACTTTCTTTTCCTCTCCCTAATCCCCTGTTTTGGGAACAAACTCAGGCTTCTCAGAGTGACAAAAAAAAATTTCCTGTGGGAATAGATGTGGGGAGACCTAAGGAATACTTTATGTGATAGTGTAGGGAGACCTAAGGAATAGTTTATGTGATTTAAAAGGGTCTATTGTTAAGTTGTTAAAATGTAACAAATTGTTGATTGAGGAAATGCTTTCCAGTTGCAGATTGCCTTGTAGTTTGCAAAGCACATTCACATTCATTATTTTCCTGATGGACGGTAAGTATTGGAAATGAAATCCATGTTGAGAATTTTCCTGTGATCAAAAAGGTAAGTGGCAGAGCTGAAAATCTAACTCATACATCTGATTTCAAGTTCAGTACTCTATCCAACATGAAATCTCTCTTTAATCGGGTGTTTAGTCTGTTATTTTCCCATTGGTAACAGGGTATGACAGGGGTAATGATTAGGAATAAATTACAAGTTTGCTTTCATTTGATAGTAGCAAATTTCATTGTAAGTAATTCATTCAGAGCATTATAACTACAGACTATCTGCCAGGACTTGGATAATTTTATTACATTGAACTGTTTGCCCTGGTTCTTAGAATAAAAGAATTTGACCTGTGCTGGAATTGAATCTTACATCTGATCTGGGGAGGAGTTGGTTAATCTTTATTGCCCAAACACAAATAGTGTGTGTATCTATTAAGATCTCACAGAAACATTGAAAGGAAAGAAAGGAGTTGAGGGTGCATTCAGTAAATTTCCATTAATGGTCTTTTCTTTAACTGAAGTTGGATTTGTTTGATTTTCCTAATAACCCATTGACATTTTAGAGTTATAGCAAAAAGTCTTTTCATTTAATTTCTTCCCTCATTATAAAATTTGGTATTCTAACTAAACCAGCACAGTAGGCAAAACAGGATAAAGTAAGACAGGTAGAAGAACAAGCAGTATAGCAATAGATGTTCTTCATTTGTTTAAATAGTAAACTTGCTTTTGGCAGTTAGGCAAGTAGATTTTAGAAGCCTTGAAAATCAAACTCTGTCCTTGGGACATAAAAATTCCTGTTTAAAATTAAGTTAATTTTGATTTAGCACCGTTTTTAAGGCTTTAAGAGTATGTGAAAATAGCCCAGACATTTTATTGGCAGTATTGGAAAATAGCTTTTTAAAAATGCTTAGTTAAAACCTCCAGTATATTTTGTCTAAGAGATGCTGCCAGACTCTTAGATAGTGAGGATCATTTACTAGAAAACACTGCTTGGTTCTGAGTGAGAAATAAGAAATTTAAAACACTACTTTGTAAAATAATGAAATAAATACATCACAATGCACCGAGTTTTTGCCACAAGCATTGGATTGCTGATTTTAAAGCTATTGATAAAATTGCCAAGAAAAGTGTGCTTGCCATATGAGCTTAAAGTATATTCTCTAGCAATTCTGCATTAATTATTGGTAATGTAGCTACAGTTCTCACATTTCCATCTTATTTTGGAAAGGTAGGCTCAACACTTGAGGAATAGGAATGTTTAAAGATTTTTCTAGTGTAAATGTATATACTATTTTAGGTTTGCATTTTTTTAGGGGGTACCTTTCAATTTCTGGCTGAGGAATTAATTCCTTTTGGAATGGAAAACATGTACTTAAATACTTACTAAGTAAAATGAAAAAGTTACTGCTGTTTTCCCTTAGATTCCTGATACTTCTTTCTTACTGGTTAGGGTTGCAGTGGTTGTGTTCTGTGAGTCTTACCCTTATGTGCCCTTTGTCAAACCTGTGTCCTTAAACTCAGGCAAACATCCACTTTTCTGGTCTCTTTCTGGCTAAAAAGGAGAGGGCCACTGTGGGAGTCCTGCAGGGCCCACAGAGGACTTATTTCACCAGATGTTGATCACTCCTAGTACACAGGCTTAGCTTACAGAAGCGACCTTCCTTGTAGGGATCCAAAGCTGTGCTGCCTGCCCTACTCTTACTTGGTGCAGAAGCAGCTGGGCCGGTGTTTAAAGCTATTTTCATGGTTGGATGGATCACAATATGTATGATGCTAGCCAGACCTTCTGGATTTACCGAATATCCAATTCTCTATAAATTGTAGTCACTTTAGCTAGTTTTGACAACTCATATAATTTTTCTCTCTACAATTAATAATTTCCTACTTATAGACTTGAAACTTAGAATATCAGGGAAGTTTCTATCTCAAAACTCATTTTGAAAATGGCTCACATATGTACCTGTGGTGCCCTTGAAAGGCTGACCAGCAAATATGATTCTCACTCTTGTTTTTTAAAGTGTTGTGCCTCCAGTCTTGAAAGTGTACCAACCTTGTCCTCACACTCAGAGTCCTGTGCCCCCAAACCACCCCCATGATGAAGTCCTTATTGTGGCTGCAGCTCTTATCATAGGTTCCCTTCTACTGTCATCCTACCTCCAACTATTCCAGCTGCTTGAGTTTCGGGGACACAATTCCTATTGCCATGCCTGGAAGACATATATTCCTAGAGTCTCAAATTGAAATTGCACATACATCTTCCCTCAGAAATGATGACTGGGCATAGTCAAAATAGTTCTCTGTTAGTTCAGGAGCTGCATAGGTTAAATATAAGCATATCTAGACAAAGCTATGAACCTATCCACCATTTATTTATAACATTGTTTCTATTAAGATAATTTATCCTGAGTTTCAACTAAACGATGACCTTGGAGTATGTCTATTTTGTAAATAGGCAACTGTCTATATTAGAATTATAGTAGCTTGCATTCTTTAAGTTGGCAGTAACTAAGCAGCAGAGTGAAGTGGCTCATGTGTGTGTTGGGAGGTAGTGGAGAAGCTGACCTAGCATGAAAATCCTGTAGCTGATCTCCACAGAGTTTGTATACAGATACTCCAGACTGGAATGCACATGCCTAAGTGGTCCAGGGCCTGCTAACAAAGGGCAGGTGTAAAACAATTGCACTGACCTTTGAGGAGATGGAGGTTTACAAGTGTCACACATTTCCCTTACAGATTCTTTTGAGTATTCTATCCCAAAACTATTGCCATTGTGAGAACAACAGTATTTTATCATCTGATCTATGAAGGAGATAATAGTCTGGTATGTTGTAAAGACTAGTAGCAATAATTGCTAGTTTTTAGCCTTGAGGAATAGCACTTAATTTTATCTAGTCCTAGAGAATCATCCTCCTCTACAATCACAGGGCACAGAAAAGTATGATGATCCGTTCTTACTGAGAAAAAAAAAAAAAAACAACGTATACTCCAGAGACAATGCTAAGCTAAATAATTTAATTGCATTATTATATATTCATCTTTGGCATGTATGCGTCAATTTATCTTTATTTGCTTCTTTTTTTTTTTTTTTTTTCCTTTTGCTTTACTTGGTTGCCCTGCTTATGTGAGCTCCAGTTGATTGCAGGTATAGCATGTTGTCTAATGAACAGAGTGAAGAATTTGCAAAAAATCTTGAAAAACATTTTTGAGCTCTAGGAAAACTGGAATTGAAAAGATAACTAAGATAATAAGATTGCAGAAGGGGAAAAGAGAATGAGAGAATAACAACATGTTGCTATAGGTTCATCTTTCTCTGAACAGAGGAAATATTGCTGTTTCAGACTTCAAATGTAATAGAGGCATGTTTACAATTCATATAAAGAGGTCTGAGATACCCTGGAGGAACTGCCTTCTTGGCCCGTCCTGCACATTTCCAGGGATATTGAAGTCATCTGTGCTTTATTAGCATAGTAAAGATTAACGTTCGGGTTTATATCGTTATATAAATTAAAACAGAAAAGTTTACTTCAATTGTTTTTGAGAACAAAAGTTCCCTGCCAGATTTTGGTAGGAGGAGTAGGGAAATATTTTGACTCATCAGAGTCCATTGAGGTTTTCTATCTTACAGAGAAAAATTACTTGAAGAGTATACCACCCATTAAAAGGGGTAGAATTAACTTGTTGTTTAAAAGACCTTTGATTAATTGAAAAATAAGAATATACAATAAGGTGTTCATAACCTGTCAGTATCAAATGGGAATAATACATCTCAAACAGACCACATTATTACAAGTATCGCCATTTACCTTTCTGATGGTGAAATCACCTAAAAATGAATGAAAGACAAATCTAAGGTATGATTGTTAGCCCTTTAATATTCATTTTGCAGACTTTTCACAACTAAGTTTTAATCTCGAATTGCTTTCCTTTGCCACGCAGCAAGGTTCTGAGTTGCTTCCGTAAGCTGTTCTTTGGAATGTGCTCCGGGAATGTAAACTCATTTTAATATTGGCCTAAGTAAAACAGGATTATAAAAGCAAATCTGTGTCTCAAGTTCCCATAATGCATTTCAAAAGCAAGTTAAATTATTTTGGGATTATCCCGTTTTTGATACCGTTATTCCTTTCTACTAGCATAGTTAATCAAGAATTGACAAATATATTTGTGAAGTAAACATGAAAATACACAATTATTTGTCACTTTTTATTAATTTATCAAGCATTCACTTAATGCTGGTGTAGGTGTTATAGGAAAGCAATGGCAATATGATTCAAATTTTAGTAGAGTCTCTGTCAGTTAAAAAAAGGAAAGAAAGGAAAACAACTCTAATAACAACAAATGTTCCTAATCTTAGTATAATGCCAATAGGATAGTTATATGGATCTTAATTTAAAGGTTTTGGGAAAAATATATATGTCATCCAGTGTATCATATAAGACAGCAAGAAGTCCCTTTTAAAGCACATGTAATGTACTACATATAGACATATGAAGATATTTTTGTATTAAAACCAAATAGTAAACTAAACTAGGCGAAATACCTTTCTAACCTTAAATATCTTTTAAAATGTAGCTGATATCTGATAACATTCTGTAATACTGGTCTGGCCTAATTTTGCAGCAAATAACAGTTACTAATATGTACTCTCACAGTTAACTGTGGTTGTCACAGACTCCTTTCTTCCTGTGTACAACTAGATACATAAAATGTAAAATTTCCTAAACCCACTGTTGACAGGAAAGCTTAATATCTTTACTAATCTAGGGTTTTTTTTTTTTTTTTTTTTTTTTTTTTTGAGACAGGGTTTTACTCTATCACCCAGGCTGGAGTACAGTGGCGCAACAGGGTTTTACCATGTTGCCCACGCTGTTCTTGAACTCCTGGCCTCAAGGGATCCACCTGCCTTGGCCTCCCAAAGTGCTGGGATTATAGGCATGAGTCATCATGCCTGGCATTTTTTTAACCCTCTAATCTGTAGGAACAAACCTATACATTGAATCTTAATGAATAGACACAAGTAGTAAGAGGGGAATGTACTTTTCCCACTCAGTGCTTTATCCAGCTACAAATTTGCTACATTTTTAAAGCCGTTGAACCCAGGAGTCTGGGTGGGGCTGCAGTGAGCCATGATCATGCCACGGCACTTCAGCCTGGGTAAGAAGTCAGGATAGTGAGACTTCATCCCTAAAAAAAAAAAAAAAATTGTAAAACCTTTGATGAGAAAATTAATACTTAAAATGTGTATTTCCGGTTTAATACACAATCTTGTACTTTAAGCCTACTCTGAAAGATATTTTTCCATGGATTCTTTTAGGATGTCTCAAATAAAATACTTGGTACTTGGAGCTGACCTGATCTTAAGGTAACGCTGGCATCCCATAATCAATTTGCTGATCATTTATCCTTATCCCTTCTCTGGTCCAGCACCTTCTTTGTATCTGATCCACACCTCCTGCCACACTCCCCATTATGCACCCTCTCAAAAGCAGAAAGCCAAGAGAATAATGCTGGAACTTTTTCTTTTATTAAACAGATGGGAATTTCAAGTCTCCTTGGCAGGTATGACTTTGTTCTATCAGAAGAAATTCAGTGGTTGAGTCTAGAGACCATCACCAAGGCTGTACTTAAATCCTATGACTTGTGCTACATAACCTGGTGAAGGCATAGTCAAACATGTAGAAGAAGAAGAAGAAAAAATCTGTTTCTCTGCACAATGCCTCGCTCACTTGTGGGCTCCACAGGAAGAAAGTAGAACAGTGCACACACGTGTAAAGATGCTGTCCACCAGAAATGTCAGAGTGTCAGCCTGAGGGCAAAAGGAATAACTGCCCTTATGTCCTTGCCCAGCTGATAGTCCTCATAGGCAGCCAGCAGAGTTGATTAACCCTGTCAATGCCCAGGCAGTCTCCTCTATATATCTCTCAAAACTTCTAGTTAGATTTTGTTTTGTGTTGTGTTGTTTTGTTTTAAACCAGGGTGGGGGTGAAAGCTCTCCACATTAATTCTTCAAGTAACTTTTGTTTTGTCATCTTTTTTCTAGAGTGATTATATTGCCACGAAAACACATTTTGGAAGAAAAGTGATGCTTATGGAATTTTATCTTCATCTACTCCAGATCTGCCTAGAGGAAAGAAAATACAGAGCCTTCTGAGTAGAAAGCAATCTAAATTTCTACAAGCGTATAAGTGGACTCTGGCAATTGAATGATCCTATTCATGCAGATCATTCATCCTGCTGCTTATGGATTCAGTGATTTCTAATTAACAAATTTACACTGTGCTTTGGTTTTGTTTTCTGGTATTCTCCCCGATCTTTCCCTTTGAACAGAAACAGATACTATAGAAATGAGCATCTTATAGCTCTTTCCCTCTTTTAAAAATGTTAATTATAATATGTATACATGCGGTCAATGCCAATTTTAATGATGTAAAATATTTAGATTCAATTTTGAAGTTGAAAAACCTTTAAACTAGGGCACATAAAGAAAAAAAGCTGTCATAATGGGAAGGTAGGTATGATCTGGAATCTTTTTTCTGAGTATTACACACAAAAAACATTTCTTGATCAATGAATTAAATGTCAACTGAACTGATATCTTGATGGGACATTACCAATATTTTAAAGGCAGGACCAAAGGGCAAATTATTTCAGGTTTTGCTCATTAGCAAAACTAACATTCTGCTCATGTTAAATGTCAATGAAACTTATCTCTTGATTGAGCATTTCCAACATTTTAAAGGCAGAACTGAGAAATGGTTTATCTATTTGTTCACATACAACACTATGATCTTCTGCCTGCAAATCGATTGAGTATTTTCAAACCTATTATTTTTAATCTATTGTGAAACCTACATTTACTTCCTAAAAGAAGCAAGGCTCTTCAAAAGTCTCTTCCCATGGCCCCTCTCTGCTTCTCCGGGCCTCTCTGCACTTTCAACCTTTATTTTTCTCCTTTTTCCAGCCCTCTCCCCAGTGCACGCTCTCCCTCCTTTGACCAGGGCTACTTTAAAGAGATCAGTTTCCCATACTCAAGAAATTAGTGTTTAGTTATCAATTAATAGTCTGGTGAAAACTTAAGCCAAAAGGAACCTCTTACAAGGCTTTGTTTCCTTCTGGATATTGAGCCAACATAAGATGTACCAAATTAAAAAAAAAAACAAAAAAAAACAATCAGAGCAAGCTCTCCTCCCCCCCCCCTTATTTCTGCTTGCCTCTGATTGAAACTGAATTAAGATTTTAGGAGCCTAGACCTTTGAGTACATGACACTAACAAGGTGGTGACCACAGAGAATAGGTACAAAGGTCTTGAAGCTTGCTTAGAGCTTTGTTCCGTGGTGGCACACAAATCTTGGCTTGCTGTACCATCATTGGCAAACCTCATCATATCACAGATAGGGTGTGAGTGTTTGAATGTCTGTGTGTGAGCACTAGTTGTGTGTGTGCATATTTGTGTGTATGCACACCTTTGTGTACTTGTGTACATGTGATTGTAGATGTACCTGTTGTGTGTAACTGTGTTAAAAAGAAACTTGCTTCGCACTTAATGTGCAACTTTGAAGTAGTGTAATATTTATGTGAAGTTTTTCACCACTTGGTTTTGATGTCTTTGAACATGTACTACTATCTTCAAGCAAGCTTATAGTACTTGTTGCTAAACTAACTTCTCCAAACAACCGAGTTGACTTCTATTTTTCCTTGCCTACCAACCAAAGGGATGGGGGCCTCTTCTTTCCCCTTGTAAATGATGCCGAGGAAAGGATGTGGCTGTAGGATCAGGCATTGTTAAAGTTACTAGTCACTGCTAGGGCATCAACTTCATCAGTTCTTTCAGACTCTTCTTTCAACCTAATAACGCAGTGTGGCTTTTGTTCATTATGATAAAAACGTGCTCTTTAGGCAGCCTTTTTTCAAGCCTTCTGTCACCATTTTATTTTCAAGTAAGTTAAGTAATAATTGTTCAGAATTGTGGGAAAAACGATTACTTGAGGGAAAATGCTGTATCACTTTATTTGCATATTAGGTTCAGAAGCTGCCAGCAGACAGGGTACAGAGGGTATATAGCACAGATGTAACAGTTGCTGAATAAATGCATGAGAAGCCTCATACATAACAGTACACATTATACAAGTAGTAACAGGTACAAATAGTCACAAGTACTGCATAACAAGCAATCTTTTTCATATTATTTCTTAGTTTACAGACAATTAATTTATTCAGTATTGTACTGGAAGAATCTTTATGGAATATGTGTACCAACATATCACTTACCTTCCAGCTATCAGTTCATGCTGCTGTTAAGAAAAAACGATGATGGAATGATTTTTTTTTTGTGACCACTACATTTTTATTCGGTATCAGGTGTAATCACTTAGTTGTTAAAAAGTGAAACTTTACAGTTCCACCAGCTAATTACATTTGCTATTTATGCTTCACAGCTCTGCTTTGAGTTGCTTTGGCTTTGTCTTCCTTTGTAAATACTGTTGTACTTTCTTTTCTTTGTAAACATCTTGTTTGCAGTTTTGGGAGACAACTTTGCAACTCTGTATAGTGTTTATATATACATGTATATCTATATATATCTGACTTGCCTTTCCATAGAGCTACTCGCAATAAATGTGTTCATGTAAGTTAATTCTGTGGAGATTAATTTTTTTCTTAATAGTATTGTCTCTACTCCGTTATAAATATATTTTCCTGCTTTGTAGTAGGATTGACTGCATTTTTTAGAATGAAACTAATGGAGTATTTTAGGGTTTGGGCTAAAGGTCCTTTGCCTAGAAACGTGGGTTTTCAATAGAGTGAATAAAGTCAACTCTTGATTCTTCAAATGTGGTGGTGATACTAGTGTAGAACAATTTATAAAATGCCTTACCTAAATTTTCATGCGGACCATGGATAATAAGTGAATCCTGTACTGAAGCAACTACTCAAGGAAGTTGAGATGACCATTTACTTTCTTTTTTTTCTGTCTCCTTCCCTTGCCACTTACTCTTGCCCTTTAAATGACTCTCTTTTCATTTTCATTTTAGCCACTAGGAAAGCAACTGTGAGTACATATAAGATACACTCATGACAGACAAGAAAGTATGCTAGCATTGATGGAATACAGAAGGATAGATGGATTGAATATCAATAATTTATTAGTAAATTATAATGCCTGTCTTATTGGAAACCAAAAGTTTAAAAGAACTCTAGAAAAATAATTGCTCCCCACCTGCAAATTCATTCTTTACCAAATCACCCTTGCCACACAGAAGGCAGTAAGAATTGATAAGACTTAGACCGTACCTATGCAACAATCCTGCAAGATCTGCACATGTACCCCAGAACTTAAAGTACAATTAAAAAAAAAAAAAGACTTAGAGACCAGTCCCTGTACAAAGAAGGCATCTGTGGGATCACATGGGCCACAGGATAAGAAAGCAAGTCACAGATGGTGTGCAAAATCTATAAGCTACTTGGATTGTCTACATACAATTAAGTTGATTGTACAGTTTGACTTCACTTGATGCATCTGGCGGGCACTCTTGCCAGCAAGAGGGTTCCAACCTGAGTGGAGGGTGCACAAGAAATAAAGGGAGACAGAAACCGAGGTCAGGAGGGTTGAAGAGTTTGTGCTCCAACAACTTTATTTTAGCAGTTCAGTATTTATACCTTTTCTGGGCATTCTCTTCTGTCAATGTTGCAATCAAGGGAAACATCATGTGCTTTAACCTTTCAGGAACTACAAAGTAACAATCACCATCTGTGCTCTCAATGCTTATACAGAGTGCTCCTAAGCATGTCTACACTACCTCATTGTTTCTAGTGAAGGCCATCCATCTTGCGTTATCTTTTAACCCAGTTCTTTCATCCTACTCATCTGGTCTCGAGTTCCTTCCTTCTGGGGGCTCTGCAACTGGGCTCAACCTCCCCTATTGTGAAACTCGCTTTGAAGACTTCACAAGGGAGGGCTCCCAACAGATGCACCTAGGGAGGATTTTGTAAAACAATATCTACATCACAATATCAAGGTGTAATTAGACTTACTTTATTATTAGAAACTGTTAGAAACTGTCTACAACAGTGATCATTTTAGGATCATGTATATTTACACACCTATATATACATACGTATATATGTAAACTTTGATTCTCACTTCAAGGGGGCAATCTATATTTGTCAGGGCATAGTCCAAATATATTTTATTCATCCAAACAGTTCCTCAAAGACAAATGGCCATACCTGTGCTTCTCAGTCCATCTGATCTTTGTATACACCTTTGGGGGTTTACATCTTAATAGGACTTGAATTCCTGGAACAGTAGGCATAGTCTGTGGCTACTTAGACAAATTATCAGAACTTATTGGCAGGAAGGGTGACATTCAAGAGTGCATAAGCAGAACTTCAGCTTCTCCACTCTCCTAAACTCATATATAGTAACCAAATATTTGCTGTAGAATGTGAAGGGGTACTGTTTCTTTAGAACATAAAACCTGTTCAGAAGACTTCTCAGGTAAAAGATGCCTAAGTGCATAGTAGTTAAGCACCTCCCATGACTGCTTGGAAGAATATTACCAGCTGCTAAATGAGCCCAAAGAGCATCTTGGAAAAACACCAAAATGCTTTTTCAAAATGTTTTGAAAACTTACATCAGTATAGTGTGGGAAAAAAAGAAAAAATAAAATAAAATAAATGTTTTGAAAACAAAGCAGACAAAAAGCACAACCTGGAAAACGTGAGCATGAGCATTTTGATGGGTAAGTCAGCTCATGGCCCTTAGTTTATAAAATGTGAAAAAGAGAAATTATGTAAAATTAATGCACAGAATGAGGTGGAACTGTATTCTGCTTTAGAAAAACCAATTCATTTTCCCTCCAAGATATGCATGTTAATGGATACTGGTTTTCAGGCAGCTACCGTAAGTCCCAGTTTGCTGCTTAAATGTACTTCAGAGATAAGAAATGCAACTGAGCTGTACAAAATGAGACAACTTCCCTCCTGTCTCTTGTGCATGATAAATGCTAAAGCAATTAGGAACCACTGTTGCATGCTACATTGGAATTTGTCAGCAACATCAGTGCCATGCTATGTAAATAGGGAAAGCTTATTTAGAATAAAGTCCTGAGAATTTAGGAGGAGACCACTAGTTTTACTTAATATTGAACCTTTGGGTCCATAGAACTGAACTAGAAGCAATACCCTCCTTGACTTTTCGATCTCAGAACATCTATTATAGGGTCTTCTATTTCACTGGCAATAATCTGAATTAGCATTTCAATGACAAAAGGAGCAAGGAAATACTGAAATGGAAAACAGATTCTTAAATATCTGCAGAAAAAAATTGAGACTTGCAATTCATTCTGTATTTCCACACTTGTAATCCCCAAGAAGGTTTTCAACATCTTTGGATTTTCTGCATCATTTTCAGGGAATTAAATGTATGTAGGCCATTTAAAATATATCCGTGCCCAGACTTTTCTTATTGTTGTTTTAACTTTCTCACAAGCAGCTAGGAACTATTTTTCTAACCTTATTTTTCATTCTGTTTTTCCCCTCTTTATATTAAGATTATGTTCATTTCGGTAACACAGGAGGTATTGGTGGTACTACTTAGTGCTTAGAATTGTAGCTAAATATATTACTTTAATTACAGTAGATAAAACTCATGTGTGATATAGATACTTGAAAAAAACTTTTTTGAAAGACTACCATGTATTTTTGTGGGAGTGTGACAATGACACTCAAAACATTCAGTCTTAAAAGGGTCTAGTTTGACTCTATAACACTTTACAAAATGATAATTGACTCCGCATAGAGTGGATATTCTGGAATAAGGTTTAGAATTGTAAGGAATGTTAGAGATAGTATAGACCAAACCCTGTGAGTCTTCAACTATGTCTCTGTTCATTTACTTCTCTCCTTTGGAGAAGTTATTTTAATCATCTTTCCTAACTATTAAAGTTCTAATAAAAGGTCTTGTAGGGGAATGGGATAGAATGACTGGAAAGATTTCTTCTTAGACTACAGTTTTTTGACTTATAATAGTCATGGAAAATGAAAGTTTGCCATACAGCATTTAAAAGAAATATTTTCTCCTCTCCCTCCCTGTTATGATGCTCCCTATCCTCACAAGAAATGCCTTAATTTCACATGGTGTTCATAGCATTTCTTTCTGTGAATTCCTACACTTTAAAACAATTTTCCACTTTCCTCACTTATGATAGGAAAAGTAAAATGCCATTCTGCTAGAATTAAGGAGAAACACATGTTAACTGAAATTCTGATTGAGAGAAAACTGAGACACAACTGAGACAAAAGGCTAGGAAATTTTAATACAAATATTCATATTGCAAGAGACACACCAGAGGACCCTACACTGAAAGCCCATATGCGACATAGTAAACAAAATCTTCTTGAATAATTTTGACCTGCTGTTGTAGTGAATATATACCCTGCCCTGGCATCAAGGCATTGACAGTTATGAGGACTAAAAAGCTTCAGGAAGACTTTCGCTTCTGGCCAAGATAGATCAGGTTTACCATCCCACCTGAACAATCTCCCAAAACACCCAAAATATGAAACAAGGGTCTTTTTTTTTTTTTTTGAAAACACACTGGAATCAGCCAATAAAAGACAAGGAACCCTAAGAGATGAGAAACAAACTTGGTGAACCTTACAATTGCATTGGCTTACTGATTTGAGAGCGATTTCAGGCCATGGGGTTGAGTGGAGAAAACCAAGTAGACTTCTTAAATTGAGGAGATGGAGCTCAGGGTCCAAGGAGACAAAGGTGGCTAGAATTCATGGGATAAGGAATCAGAGAGGAGAGAACTTAACACACACAGACACACAGAGAGAGAGAGAGAGAGAGAGAGAACTCTAGAGATCTGCAGAGGGTCCTTCTTGAGTATTCATCAGAATACTGATCATCTCACTCATGCAATGAAATTATCTGAGGCCAAAGAAAGAACAACCTGAAAAAATTAGAGTTAACAGTGGTTGACATTCACATGGGCTCAGAAATAGGACATATTCCCACTAGCCAGAGTAGCAAAATCTAGGATTCATGGAATGTTACACAAAAGTACACAGAAGGGTCTTGCCCCAGTAATGGGGAAAAGTTGGTCCTAGACTGAGCATTGCTCCAGACTTACCTAAAAAAAAATAACCAGCAAGAACTGAAAAAAAAAAAAAAAAAACCAGTTTCCAAGTAATTTAATGGTTTCCAGAACAAAGCTAAAAAGTATTTTTAAAATAAAGAAAATACAGGCTAGGCATAGTGGCTCATGCCTATAATCCCAGCACTTTGGGAGGCTGAGGTGGGTGAATCACCTGAGATCAGGATTTCAAGACCAGCCTGGCCAACATGGTGAAACCCTGTCTCTACTAAAAAATACAAAAATTAGCTGGGCATGGTGGCACATGCCTATAATCCCAACTAATCAGGGGGCTGAGGCAGGAGAATTGCTTGAACCCAGGAGGCGGAGAGGCAGAGGTTGCAGTGAGCTGAGATCACACCATTGCACTCCAGCCTGGGCAACAAGAGTGAAACCCTGTCACAAAAAAAAAAAAAGATTAAAAAATACACAGCATTCAACAAGATAAAATCACAATGTTCAGCATTAAATGTAAAAATTACTAGGCATGCAAAGAAACAGAAAAATATGACCCATATTAGAGAGAAAAATCTATGTAAACCTATCCAGAAATGACACAGAGGATGGAGTTAATAGACAAGGTCATCTCGAAGAATTATTGTAACCATATTCCATTTATTAAAAGTTAAGTCGAAACTGAGAAAATATATACATAAATGAAACAAATAGAACTACTAGAGACAAAGACCACAATTTCTGAGATTAAAATGTATACTGAATGGGATTAATGGAAAATTAGACACCGAAGAAAAAAAGTTTGTCAACCTGAAGTCATAGTAATAGAGAAAATTCAACATGAAATGCAAAGAAAAGTAAAAAATAATCAACACTGCATCACTGAGATGTGAAACAACTTTAAGTGTCTTGATATACATGAATACAGTCTAGACAGCAAAGGGGAAAAGGGCAGAAAATATATTTTGAGAAATAGTAGGTGAAAATTTTCCAAATCAAATGAAAGCATAAATCCACATATTGAAGAGCCTCAATGCATACCAAGCACAAGAAATAAAAGTACACCAAGACGTGACATGATTATGTAATGCAGAAAGGAACAAAGATAAATATGACAACTTTCTCACTGGAAATCATGCAAGTTGGAAGAACTTCTTTAAAGTACTGATAGGATTAAAAAACCGTTTACTAGAAATCTATATCCAGTGAAAAGAGCTTTCAAAATTGAAGACAAAAATAGATTTTTTTCAGACTTATAACAGTTGAAGGAATTCATTACCAACAGACTACTCCATAAGAAATGTCGAATGCTGGTGACGATGTGAATAGAAAAACCTCGTACACTGTTGTTGGGAATGTAAATTAGTATAACCACTATAACAATTTGGAGGTTCTCAAAAAACTATAAATTAAGCTACAATATGATTCCGCAAATGCACTGCTGGGTATAAACCCCCCAAAAAAGGAAATCAGCATATGAAAGAGATTTCTGCACTCCTGTTTGTTGCAGCACTGTTTACAATAGGTAAGATTTGGAAGCAACCTAAGTGTCCATCAACAGATGAATAAATAAAGAAAATGTGGTACGTATATACACAATGGAGTACTATTTTTGTGTGCGTGTGTGTGTGTGAGACAGAGTCTTGCTCTGTTGCCCAGGCTGAAGTGCAATGGCGCATTCTCAGCTCACTACAACCTCCACCTCCTAGGTTCAAGCAATTATCCTGCCTCAGCCTCCCAAGTAGTTAGGATCACAGGTGTGCACCACCATGCCTGGCTAATTTTTGTATTTTTAAGTAGAGACAGGGTTTCGCCACATTGATCAGGCTGGTCTCAAACCCCTGACCTCATAATCTGCCCGCCTCAGCCTCCCAAAGTGCTGGGATTACAGGGGTGAGCCACTGTGCCCAGCTTGGAGTCCTATTCAGCCATAAAAAGAATGAGATCCAGTAATTTGCAACAACGTGGATGAAACTAGCAATCATTAAGTGAAATAAGCCAGGGACAGAAAGACAAACATAGCATGTTGTCACTTATTTGTGGAATCTAAAAATCAAAACAATTCAACTCATGGACATAGAGAGTAGAATGATGGCTATCAGAGGCTAGGAAGGGTAGTGGAGGGTTGGGGGAGGAGGGAATGGGGATGATTAATAAGTGCAAAAAAGTTAAAAAGAATGAAAAGACCTAATATTTGACAGCACTACTATAGTCAATGATTTGTTATTGATTATAGTCAATAGTAACTGCACATTTTAAAGAACTTAGAGTATAATTAGATTGTATGCAACTCAGTGGATAAATGCTTGTGTGAATGGATACCCCATTCTTCATGATGTACTTAATTCACATTGCATGCATATATCAAAACACCTCATATACCCTGTAAATACACGTGTGTGTGTGTGTGTGTGTGTGTGTGTGTATACATCTACTACATACTCAAAAAATTTTTTTAGAAAAAGAAAAAGAAAAGAAATGTCAAAGGAATTCTCTCATACATGGAAAATAATACAACATGGAAATACAGATTTACACAAAGAAATGAAGAGCACTGAAAATGTAAACTACATGAGTGTATATATAAACTATTTTTATTATTTAAATGAGGGCATCAGTGGAAATGATACTGTAAGAAACTCTGAAAATTCACTTCTCCATAAAAGCAAAGAGAACACTGAAATCAGAATCAACTTTTTAGTAACTCTGAAAATTAACAAAAGCCTTGTAGCAATCTGGGGAGTATTTATTTAAGAAAAATGGCTGCATCTCAGTAAGAAGAGTGATATTCCTAGTATTTTAAATTACTCTATCACCATCTCTCTCTCCCCAGCTCTATAGTAGCCTAGAAAACTAATAGCCCTCAATCATAATTATGATGAAAATCATCCACCTGGCAGCCACTGGAGGGAGCAGAAAAGGGTTGGAGTTTTTGCCATCATTCTCAGCAAACTGACACAAGAACATAAAACCAAACACCACATGTTCTCACTCATAAGTGGGTGTTGAACAATGAGAACACATGGACACAAGGAGGGGAACATCACACACTGGGGTGTGTTGGGGGGTGGGAGGCTAGGGTAGGGATAGCGGGGGTGGGGAGATTGGGGAAGTATAACATTAGGAGAAGGACTTAATGTAGGTGACAGGGGATGGAGGCAGCAAACCACCATGGCATGTATATACCTATGTAACAATCCTGCAAGATCTGCACGTGTACCCAGAACTTTAAAAAATTAAAAAAAAAAAAAAAAAGAAAGCTTCATTCCCAGATAACTGCAATTATTGACATGTTTGTGGTTCTGTGGAAGACCCCAATCACAAGGCTTGTCTTTATTTGGCCTGACACAGAGCTCTGCCAATGCAAACAAATTCCTTGGGGGCATTTGTTGAAAACACTTAGTGACAATTTTTAGTATTGCAGCTGCCTGAGGTGGTGAATGACAGTTGGGGAAAACATTAGGCTAACTAAAAATCTGAAAAAGAAAATGGGAGGGAGAATGAGATGCCTATAGGAGACTTTGAAAAGTTATAAAATAGTCTGAAGAACCTAGAAGAAAAAGTACAGGTGTAGTGATATGATAATACCCAGGGTTATGTACATGCTCAGGAGAGACATGAGAAGGCCCAAATCTCTCATCACTGCCTAATCTTGAGGCTTCTATATAAGCTGGGAGTGAAGATTAAGGCAAAGCTAAGAATTGCCTAGCTGAGTGTTGAAAATGTGTCCTAATGAGCACACAGAACCACTGAGAAATGACTAGGAGATTTATTAATCTTAGTCATTTAAGGAAAGTCTCTGTAAAATAATTAGCTGGAAAGCAATTTAGCTGAACAAAGACTTTAGTGGCTACACATAACAATACAGATTTTACAAAATTAGTACAAAAACACCATTAAACAAACAAGCAACAGAAAAAAAAAGCAACAACAACAAACTCTGGGAGTTGGGGGTAGTGGTAGAATCTGATTTCCAAAGTTGCCAGATTATATTATTTTAAATGTCCAATTGTCAACAAAAAGTATGACATGTAAAAAAAACAAAAAACAAAAAACAAAAGCAAGGAATTATGGATGATACACAGGAAAAGGAACAATCGATAGAAAGTGTTCTTGAAGAAGCTTTGACCTTAGACTTACTAGACAAAGACTTTTGAATTGGCTAATTCAAATATGTACAAAGAACAAAAGGAGACCATGTTTATAGGACTAAAGGAAAGTCTGAGAAGTATCCCTCGCCAAATAGAGAATATCAATATATAGAGAGAAATTATAAAAAGAACCAAGCAGAAATTCTGGAGCTGAAAAGTACTGAAATAAAAAATTTACTAGAGGGGCTCAACAATAGATTTGAACTGGCAAAAGAAGGAATCTGCACCTCTGAAGACTGGTCAAATGAGATTATCTAGTCTGATAAACAGAATGATAAAATAATTTTTTTTAAAGTGAGCAGTACCTCTGAGAAATATGGGACACCATCAAGCACACAAACATACATATAATGGAAGTACCAGAAGGAAAGGAGAATATACAGGGGCAGAAAGAACATTTGAAGAAATAATGGCCAAAAGCTACCCAAATTTGATGGACTACATTAATATATACATCCAAGAAGCTCAACGTCAAGGAGGAATAACTCAAAGCAATCTCAGCAAGATACAATAAAAGTGTCAAAAGTTAAAAAGACCATTTCTCCAAAGATACACAAATGGCTAACAAGCCCTTAAAAAGAGATTCAACATCACTAATCATTAGGGAAATGTAAATCAAAACTGCAGTGTGATAACACCTCACATCTATTAGGATGGTAACTACCAAAAGAATCAGAAAATAGTAAGTGTTGGTGATGATGTAGAGAGATTGGAACCCTTGTACACTATTGATATGAATGTAAAATGGTACAGCCACTGTGGAAAATAGTATAGTGTTTCCTCAAACGTATAAAAGCAGAATTACTATAAGATTCAGCAATTTCATGTCTTGCTATATACCCAAAAGAATTTATAACAGGCTCTCAAAGAGGTATTTGGACAGCCATGTTAATAGGAAAATTATTCACAATAATTAAAACATTGAAGCAACCCAAGTGTTCATCAACAGATGAATGGATAAGCAAAATATGGAATATAAATACAACAGAATATTATTCAGCCTTAAAATGGAAGAAAATTCTGAAATATGCTGCAACATTGATGAACCTTGAGGACATTAGGTTAAGTGAAATAAGTCAGAAAACAACAAATACTTCACGATTCCATTTGTAACAAATAGTCAAAATCATTAAGAAAGGAGAATGGTGACTGCGAGGGGCTGGAAGGAGGGGAAAAATGCAGACTTATTGTTTAATGGGTATAGAATTTCAGTTTTATAAGATAAAACAATTACGTAGATAGATGCGGTGATAGTTGCACAACATTCTGAGTATATTCAATACCACTAAACCGTACACTTAAAAATGGTTAAGATGATCAATTTTGCTTCACATGTATTTTACCACAATAGAAAAGTTTTAAAAATAAAAATAGTCAAAGACAAAGAATCTTGAAAACTGTAAGGCAAGTAACTCATCATGTAAAAGAGATGCTTCATAATATTACCAGCCAATTTCTTATCAGAAACTACAGAGTCCAGAAAGAATTGGGATAACATATTCAAAGTGCTGAAAGAAAATAAAGACTGTCAATCAAGTGTTCTATTCTAGTGCATCTAAAAAGCACATGTAACTGTAGAGGTATATATAAAAGACAGTATAAATGTAGTTTTTGTTTATAAATCTTTTTTACTTCTAATTTAAAGGGCAGCTGCATAAAGCAATAATTACAAATCTGTGTTGATGGGCATAGCACATATAAAGATGCAACTATATGACAGTAACAGAACAAAGGAGGGGAGAAATAATGGAGCCATATGGGAGTAAAATTTATTTTTACTATGAAATTAAGTTGCTAGATTGTTATAACTTAAGATGTTAATTGTAATCCATAGGACAAACAATAAGAAAATAACACCAAAAATATACTAAAGTAAGTGACAAGGGAAAAAATGCTATTTAATACAAAAGGACATGATGGAGAAATAAAGGAACAAAAAGACACGGCATATACACAAAAAGATGGTAGACATACATTCTACATTATCAGTAACTGAATTAAATGTGAAAAGACTTCAAATCAATAACCTACTCAATAACTTTCCACCCTGAAAAACTAGAAAAACAACAAACTAAACCCAACGCAAGCAGAAGAATGAAAATAAATGAAATGAAGAGTGGAAAAATAATATGGAAATTTAACAAAATCAGAAGTTGTTTCTTTAAATAATTAACAAAACTGATGAATCTCTCACTAGACAGACCAAGCCAAAGTAGAGAGAAGACTCAAATTGCTAAATTCAGGAATGAAAGAGGGGACATTACTGACATTAGAAAAATAAAAATGACTATAAAATAATATCATGGGTGGGGTGGAGCCCCTCGCATCTGTAATCTCCACTCTTTGGGAGGCCAAGGAGGATTGCTTGAGGCCAGGAGTTTCAAGACTAGTCTGGGCAATAAAGAGAGATCCCCATCTTTACAAAAAATAAAAATTAGTTGGGCATGGTGACACACAGCTGTACTCTCAGCTACTCAGGAGTCTTAGGCAGGCAGATCACTTGAGTCCAAGAGGTCGAGGCTGCAGTGAGCTATAATTACAGCACTGCACTCCATCCTGGGTGAGAGAATGAGATCCTGTCCAAACAACAAGAAGAAAATTATACTATGAACAATTGCATGCAAACCGATTAGATACACTAGATGGAACAGGCACATTTCTAAAGGGACATGAAAAATAAAAATCAACAGAAAGAAATGGGAAAACTGCACAGATTAAAAAAATAGAGATTGAATTGTTAAGTAAAAATGTCTAACAAATAAAAGTCCAGGACAGATAACTTCACTGGAGAATTCTACCAAATGTTTAAAGAAGAATTAACCCAATTCTTCACAAAAGTTTCCAAAAAATGGGAAAGGAGATAAAACTTCCCAACTCATTCTAGAGGCCAAAACCTCATAGATGCCAAAAACTTGATACTACAACTAGACATAAACATCATAAGAAAAGAAAATAAAGACCAATATCCCTTATGGATGTAGACACAAAATTAAAAAAAAAAATAGTAGCAAACATATTTAGAGTCCAGGACCAGATAGCTTCACTGGCGAATTTTAACCAACATTTAAAGAACTAACACCAATACTGCTCAAACTCTTCTTAAAATTAAAGATGAGAGAATGTTTCCCAACTTAATCTCTCTGAGGCCAGTAATATTAAGACAAAAAAGCCAGATGGACACCATACGAAAACTGTAGGGTCATATCCTTTATGAATAAATACGCAAAAATACTTAAAAAATACTGGCAAACCAAATTCAACAGCATATTAAAAATATTATAAACCATGACCAAGTGGGATTTACACCAGGAAAGCAAGACTGATTCAACATATTTAAATCAATCAATGTAAAACACGTAGTTAATAGAATGAAGGATAAAACTCACACAATTATCTCAATTGACGCAGAACCCAGGAGGAGCATGACAGTATCCAGCATATTTGCATGATAAAAACACTACACTCAACAACTAGGAATAGAAGGGAACTGTCTCAAACTGAGAAAGGGTATCTGTGAAAATCTACTGCTAATATCATACTTAATGGTGAAAAACTAAAACCTTCCTCCTTAGACTGGGGCCAAGAAAAATATGTTTATTCTCATTGCTTCTATTTGATATTGTACTGAAGTTTTTGGCCTGATCAATTAGACAAGGAAAACAAATTTAAAAAACCTAAAGATTGGAAAGAAAGAAGGAAAGCTATGTTAATTTGCAGATGACATGACCTTATGTATAGAACATCCTGAGAAATCCTCTAAAAAACTATTATAGCTAACAAATGCATTCAGCAAAGTGGCAGGATACAAGATCAATATACAACCAAAAACAAAAATTGTATTTTTATACACTAGCAATAAAAAATATGAAAAGGAAATTAAGAGAGAAATTCCATTTATAGTAACACAAAAGAATAAAATACTTAGGAATAAATTAAAAGTGCAAGACTTGTACACCAATAACTACAAAACATTATTGAAAGAAATTAAGGAAGATCTATACAAATAGAAATACAGTGTGTGTTCATGGGTCATAAGACTCAATACTGTTAAAATACAATACTCCCCAAAGTGATGTACAGATTCAGTGTAATCTATTAATATCCCAGTTGTCTTATTCTTCTTTTATTTTTTGATGGTAATTGACAAGCTGAGAGTAAATACATGTGGAATTGCAAGGGAGCCTGAATAGCCAAAACAGTCTTGGAAAAGAACAATGTTGGAATGCTGGAACTTGACTATTTCAAAACTTACTACAACGTTACAGTAATCAAGACTGTGAGGCCAGGTGCAGCCGCTCATGCCTGTAATCCCAGCATTCTGGGAGGCCGGGGTGAGAGAATTGTTTGAACCCAGGAGTTTGAGACCAGCCTAGGCAACAAAAAGCATTAGCCAGGCGTAGTGTCGCCACCTGTGGTCCCAGCTACACAGGAAGCTGAGGAAGGAGGATCACTTGCATCCAGTAGGTAGAGGCTACAGTGGGCCATATTAATGTCATGGCATTGCAACCTGGGTGACAGAGTTAGACCCTATCTCAAACAGAAAGAGAGAGAGAAGACCATGGTGTAGTACTGGCATAAACACAGACATACAGATTAATGGCATAGAGAATCCAGAAATAAAGCCATACTTCTGTGGTGGATCCGTTTTTGACAAGTGTATCAAGACAATTTAATAAAGGAAAGAAACATCTTTTTAACAAATGGTGCTGGGACAACTGGGCAGCTGCATGCAAAATAACGAATTTGGACTCTTACCTCACACTATGTTTAAAATTAACTTAATATAGATTAAAGACTTAAACGTATGAGCCAAAACATAGCAGTTAAACATTGTGCACTTGGATTAGGCAATGATTTCTTAGATGTGACACTAAAAGCAAAAGCAGCAAAAGGAAACATTTTTGATATTTGACCAAAATTAAAATATCTTGTGCTTTCAAGGACAGCGTTAAGAAAGTAAAAAGATAACCCTCAGAATGTGAGAAAATATTCAGAAATCATATATCTGATAAAGGATGGGTATCGATAACATATAAAGTACTCTTACAACTCACCAGGGAAAAGACAAGTAACCCAATTGAAAATGGGCAAAGCATTTAAATAGATATTTCTCTAAGGAAGATACACAAATGGCCAACAAGCACGTAAGACTCTTAGCATCATTAGTCATTAGGGAAATGCAAATCAAAACCACAATGAGACCTGTGCAGTGGCCCATGCCTATAATCCCAATACTTTAGAAGGCCAAGCCAGGAGGCTAGCTTGAGCCCAGGAATTTGAGACCAACCTAGGCAAAAAATCAACACCCCATCTCTACAAAAAATAAATAAAATAAATTAGCTGGGCATGATGGTGTGTGCCTTTAGTCCCAGCTACTCAGGAGGCTGAGGCAGGAGAATTCCTTAAGCCCAGGTTTTGAGGCTGCAGTGAGCTATCATCCTGCCACTGCCCTCCAGCCTGGGTGACAGAGCCTTGTGTAAATAAAAACAACAACAACAACAACAACACTGCAATGAGATACTACTTTATACTCACTGGGATGGCAATAATTAAAAAGAGAAAATAACACATTTTCGTAAAGATGTGGAAAAATAGGACTTTTGTGCACAGCTGGTGGGAATGTGAAATGGTGTAGTTGCAGTAGAAAACAGTTTGGCAGTTCCTCAAGAAGTTAAACAGAATTACTACCTGACTCAGCAAATTCACTCCTAGGCATACCTGAAAGGCTTGAAAACAGGTATTCAAACAAATATTTGTACATGAATGTTCAAAGTAACACTATTCAAAATCACCAAAAGGCGGAAACAACACATATGTCAATGAATGAATGGATAAACAAATGTGGTATAACCATACGATGGATTATGATGCAACATAAAAAAGAATGAAGTACTCATACATGCTATAACATGGATGAACCTTGAAAATATGCTAAATAAAAAAAGACACAAAACATCACATATTATATGATTGCATTTATATAAAACATTCAGAATAGGTAAATCTATAGAGACAGAAAGTAGATTAATGGCTGCCAGTGGCTATGGTGACTGGGGAGTGACTGCTTAATGGATATGGGGTTTTCTTTTGGAGGGATGAGAATGTTTTGTAACTAGATAAAGGAGGTGGTTACACATTGCACATGGTGGATGTACTAAATGGCACTCAAATTGTTTGCTTTAAAATGCTTAGTTTTAAGTTACACGAACTGCATTTCAATTTAAAAAATAAAGGAATGAAGTACCAGTACATGCAATGACATGGATGATCCTTGTTAAAGAAGCCAGACACAAAAGGCCGTATGTTGTATGATTCAATTTATACGAACAGGCAAATCTATAGAGACAGAAACAGACTGGTGGTTTCCTAGGGTTGGGGTGAGGAAGGGATGAAGAAAATGGGGTATGATTGCATGGGATTATTTTCAGGTTGATGAAAATATTCTGGAATTAGATAATGGTGATGGTTGAACAATTTTGTGGATATACTAGAAACCATTACATTGTACCCTTTAAGAGAGTAAATTTTATGGTATATAAATTATATCTAATACAAAAGCAAATATACAAATAATAATGTAGTGTGGCATTGATAACATAATAAACATAGCATATGAAATTAGGGGTGCAAAGATCAAGAGGGGAGAATTGAAAGTATATTAGTGTAACATTATTAGAGCATACATGAAGTGGTATTACGAGACTTGAATATAGACTGTGATAAATTAAAGATGTAGGCCATAATTCCTAAAGCAGCCACTAAATTAACCAAACAAAATGTTACAGTTAATATCCACAAACGAGATAAAATGGAATCAGAAAAAATATTCAATTAATCCAAAACAAAGCATAAGTGAACACATTACAAAAGAGACAAATAGAAAACAAGATAACAGAGTTGAACTTAACCATATCAGTAACTACATTAAATGCAGTCCATTAAAAAGTAAAAATTGTCAGATTATATTAAAAAGTAGGAGAGGAGAGCCAGAGAAGTGACAGGGAAGCTACAGGTTACAACAGATTTGTGAACTCAGTCAAGCACAGTGGTGGCAGGGCCTAGCTGCTACAAAGAAGACATGATTTAGACAAATACTCATGTGTATGGGCAAAAAACTCGAGGACTGTATTTGTGACTAATTGTATAACAGGTTATTTTAGTTTCTGTTCTGTGGAAAGTGTAAAGCATTCCAACAAAGGGTTTTAATGTAGATTTTTTTCTTTTTTTTTTTTTTGCACCCATGCTGTTGATTGCTAAATGTAATAGTCTGATCGTGACGCTGAATA
>PVKV010027545.1:0-19923 GCA_004027835.1 Alouatta palliata | reverse complement strand
GGACTGGACAGGCATAATGTGGCACATACACACCGTGGAATACTATGCAGACATAAAAACGATGAGTTCATGTCCTTTGTAGGGACATGGATGAACCTGGAAACCATCATTCTCAGCAAACTGACACAAGAACAGAAAATCAAACACCGCATATTCTCATTCATAGGCGGCTGTTGAACAATGAGAACACATGGACACAGGGAGGGGAGCATCACACACTGGGGTCTGTCGCGGGGAAAAAGGGGAGGGACAGTGGGGGGTGGGGAGTTGGGGAGGGATAGCATGGGGAGAAATGCCAGTTATAGGTGATGGGGAGGAAGGCAGCAAATCACACTGCCATGTGTGTACCTATGCAACAATCTTGCATGTTCTTCACATGTACCCCCAAACCTAAAATGCAATTAAAAAAAAAAAAAAAGAGGCGCATTGCTATAGTGAAGAACCCTCTGGTGAAGCTTTCCTGGGCATCTTTCTGCTAAAGCTTTGGGTAAATTTCTCAAAACATTTTCATAATAAGCAGATATTGTCAGTTATTGGCCCTCCAGAAAGTCAACAAGCAAAATGCCTCGAGCATCCCAAAAAACTGTTGCCATGACCTTTGCTTTTGACTGGGCTGCTTTTTCTTTGACTGGACCACATCTTCCTCTTAGTAGCCATTGCTTTGATTGTGCTTTGTCTTTAGGAGCAAACTGGTAAAGCCATGTTTCATCTCCTGTTACGGGTCTTCAGATAAATGCTTCAGGATCTTGATCCCACTTGTTTAACATTTTCATTGAAAGCTTTGCTATTGTTGGCAGTTAATCTGGGTACAATGGTTTTGGTTCCCACCGAGTGGAAAGTTAGCTCAACTTTAATTTTAGAGTCAGAAAATGTTATTAATTGTTGGTCCTTTTCAATTAAGGGATGAACACAATTAATTTTTTTCTCATGTCAAGGAAGAGTCAAACTCTGTAAAATATATGAAGAGATTTATTCTGCACCAAATATGAGTGACTAACGGCCTGAGGTGCAGTCCCAAGGAGTCCTAAGAATATGTGCCTGAGATGATCAGGCTACAGCTTGGATTTACACAGTTTAGGGAGACATAAGACATCAATCAGTACATGTAAGATGTACACTGGTTTGGTACGGAAAGGTGGGACAACTCAAAGCAAGGGCTTCCAGGTCATTGGTAAATTCAACAGCTTTCGAACTATCAAGTGGTTGAAAGAGTTAAATTATTGTTTAAAGACCTAGAATCAATAGAAATGAATGTCTGGGCTAAGATAAGCGGTTATGATGACCAAGGTTTCCATTATGGAGATGAAACCTCCAGGGAGTAGGCTTCAGAGAGAACAGATTGTAAATTTTCTTTTCAGACTTAAATAAGTGCCAAACTCCCAGTTGATTCTCTCCTGGATAAGGAGAAAATGCCTGAAAAGGGAAGGGGATTTTCTACAAAATGTAGATTTTCCCCACAAGAGACAACTTTGCAGGGCTATTTCAAGGTATGTCAAAGAAACCTATTTTGGGGTAAAATACTTTGGTTTCTAACAGGGCCTGCTGTCAAGTTATCTTCTTGCTATAAAGACTCTGTTCTGTCAGTCTATGGTCTCTTCTTAATGTTAGTGCTGGTCAGCAGTGCCTGAATTGTAATGGGAGAAAAGTATAAGGAGGCATGTCTGACTACCCATTCCCATTACAGCCTGAACTTGTGTTTCAGGTTTACCTTAAAATGCTCTTGGCTGAGAGGAGGGGTCCATGCAGTTGGATGGGGGGCTTAGAATTTTTGGTTTACACTCACAGATTGATGTATTTGTGATGATGAATTGGGGCTTTATCTTCAAAGCCATCTTGTCTCTTCTTAAAATGATTTAACCATTTGCAAATCGCTGATTTGTTTGTGGACATTATCTCTATATGCTTTTTGTAAAGCATCAGTTAGTTCACCATTCTCCCCCCCAAGCTTCACCATAAATTCCATAAATTTGATATCTATTCTTGGTTTAATTTTAGGAGAACTCACGTTGTTCTGATAGGGAATTTTTACAAACCGATGTTTTATCCTTAATACCTCAAACTAGATACTATTCAGATATGGTCTAACAAATTAGCATGAGTTTATTTTGGCGTAAAACATTTTGAAATCCATGCATAGTTTTTTCATAACATGCATCTTCCATGAACTTTTTGAAGATCCTGCATATTATCACCTTTTATAGGTTTATAAACCATCTCCCTTTAATTTTTATGACTTCTATGGAGAAAAATTTAATTTCACTTTTTTTCTATGTGAATATATAGCAAAATTGATTGAAAAGTTCACCTTTTCCTTATCCCTCTGCAGTGTTATTTCATTCTCATTTTAAGTGGCTATATATACGTGGGTCTTTATTCTACTTCTTTGGTTTAACTTCTCTCCCTGAAGCAAGTCTAAACTGGGTTGATTACTATACCTTTGTAATATATTTGATTATCTGATAGAACCATGTCTTTTTTTCTGTTCTTCTTTATAAAAAGTGTCTTAGTTAATCCGTCATCTCCAAGTGAAATGAAATTGTTCTCTGTGTTTTTGAAATATATAAAATAAACACTTGTTTATAAATATTCATAGCAGTTTTATTTATATAGCAAAAAATTTAAACAATTTAAATATCCACCAAGTGAAGAGATGAACAAGTCATGGTATATTCTGACAGTGGAATATTATGTTGTAATAAAAATGAACAAAATATAACACTATAGATAAATCTCAAAAACATGTTGAGCAAAAGAACCCAGGCACATAAGAATATATATGGCTGGGCACAGTGGCTCATACCTGTAATGCCAAAAATTTGAGAGGCTGAGGTGGGAGGATCACTTGAGCCCAGGAGTTCCAGACCAGCCTGTAGTCTGAAAAAAAAAATTAGCTGTGCATGATGGTACCCGCCTGTAGTCCTAGCTGCTACTCAGGAGCCTGAGGTGGGAGGATCACATGAGCCCAGGAGTTTAAGACTACAGTGAGCTACAATCATGCCACTGCACTTTAGTTTGGGAGACAGAGTGAGACCCTGTTTCAAACAAAACAAAACTTCAAAAAACCCCACCAAAAACAAATAACAAGAATATATACCATATGCTTCTATTTATATGAAGCTCTAAAACAGGAAAAACTAATTTAAAATGACATAAAATACATTAATGGTTGCCGGTTGTAGGGACCAGTTCAAATCATCCAGTAGCTGAAATGTTGCCCTGATGCTATTTCATTCTTGTAAACTGAAATAGGACTAACATCACGATTAGGATATACTGTTGCTCCACAGTATAGGAGTATGCATTGTTCTTGCCTTTCAGCGTCTATGGGTCAATAAACTGACACTTTAAAAATAATGATAATAATAGCATCAACAAGAGCTAAATATATATTGCACTTAGTGTCTACCAGGCATTGTAATGCCTTCACAAACCATTCCAGCAAAAGATCCTAATGGTTAAGTATTATCATTCTTGTTTTATAGACGGCCCAGAAAAATGAGGTACAGAAAAGTGAAGTAATTTACCCAAGGTCCCACAGCTATTCAATGGCAGAGCTGGATAATGAATGCAGGCAGACTGGCCTTGAGTTCTGTGTTCGTAATCATGAGCTGACTCAATGATATGAACAAGTTCAGTGTATGTCGCATTATAGAAGTTCAATGAAAGTTGCCTCTTGTTTGAGTTATCAATGTAATTGGTGACTTTTGAGGAAGAACCCATTAAGTGGGGCTATTACCTTGTTATTTAAGATCTGAGGAAAAAAATTACCTCCTCCTTCCAAATAAAACAAAAGAAGAACAAACAACAAACACGAAACTGACTCTGCGTAGAGGATTTATATTTTGGAGGGCTTGTATTCTCCAGATTACTGCATTCATACAGTTGTAAGCCCCTTGCTTAACTAGGCTTGTATAAATGGGACCAGTTCCTTGATCTGTTTGAAAAAGAATTTTTCAGCCTGTCACCAAGAGCCAAAGCCTTCTTTTCTGCTCTTCTGCTTCTAAAGATATTTATAATTTATTTATGATTTATTGAAAATTGCCTGGCTGTGGGAGAACTGCATCTTTTAAGTTTCAGCTCAGTTAACTCTTTGCTGCCTGCTCCATTCCCTTTAGAAAACTTTGTCTTCTTAAAAGATATTTCCATGAGCTTACATACTCATCTGAAGAATGTAAAATAACATGCTTAGTGCTATACACAATGCATTCTCCCATTTTCTTTATTAAGGTACTTAGCAGACACAATGGGTGATTGTGGGTGTAAGATGGCCACAAATCCTTTCATACATTCACTTCTGCTTGATAGCTTTGTTGGTGAACTTTGGTTAGAATTGTGGTTATAAAAAACTAAAAAATTAATGGTGCTAAAATATATTTTTTAATGAAACGGAATTTTTTTTTTTGCAATGCAGTTAATATCTAAAAAGAGCATGCCATGATTATCTCAGCTATTTAGTTTAGGCAGATAATCTTTCTAAATACTCATAAACCATCAGAAATTTAAATATATGCTAGTTCCTCACTTCTATGCTTTATCCCCTTTAAAGATTAACCTTCTAAGAGGCATATAGGAGTGGATTATGTCTTTTTTTTTTTTTTTAACGAACACTTTTATCCACTTAAAAAGCTCCTTTCTTCTGTCTCAATTTTACCCTTTATCTTTTCTTGCTCTTTCTCCAGGTGCTTTCTTTCTTACTTTAGCTTCCTGATGTGACTCTCTGTCATTAGTCTATTTCATTTTTTCTGGCATGGAAGATTGGTAACAATAGTACTAGCAGTGGGCTGGGTGTGGTGGCTCATGGCTATAATCCCAGCACTTTAGGAAGCTAAGACAGGAGGATCATTTGAGCCCAGGAGTTCGAGGCCAGCCTGGACAACAAAGTGAGACCTCATCTCTACAAAAAATAAAAAAATTAGCCTGGTGAGTACCTGTGGTCCCAGCTGCCCAGGAGGCTGAGGTGGGAGGATCATTTGAGTCCGGGTGGTTCAGGCTGGAGTGAGCCATGATCATACCACTGGACTCCAGCCTGGGCAACAGAGCAAGACTGCCTCTGTACAGTTTCCAAAAAATAAAATAGTATTTGTAGCAATGCTGAGTCCTGGGTCAGGATCCTGGCTACTAGCATGAGTAGGGAGGAGAGGTGAGAGTGACTGTACAGCTTGGCTGGTCTATTGGTTTTGAGTTGCATTAATGGGAGGCATCGAGGACACAGAACTTATTTTATTCAGTTTAATATGCCTTCATAAAGGGCATCCTAATTTTACGTGACATGAGAGAAGGCATAGCTCTCTGATCCTTTCCCAGTGGGCATGTCAATGAAATAGAAATGTATAAACATTTGAGAGACAGGGATTTGTTACTACGGGGCCTGCTTGAGTTTACAGGGCATTATGGTGGTTTCAGTATCACTTATGATACAGTAGCAGATGAATATTGATTTCTTGTGATTATGATGATATTGGGTTCCTTTGCTCTTGTAACAAATTATCCCAAGTTAATGGTTTAAAACAACACAGACTTATTAATTATAGTTCTGATGGCCAGAGGTCCTAAAATCAAGGTGTTGACAGTGAGTGTGTTCCTTCTGTGGGCTCTAGGGGAGAAGTTGTTCCTCGTCTTTTGCAACTTCTGGAAGCTGCTTACATTCGTTGATTTGTGACCCCCTTCCATTCTAAGCCAGTATTCACATCACTTTCACCTCTGCTTTTGTTGCTACCTCGCCTCTCACTCTGAGACCCTGCCTTCCCCTTAGAAGGAGCCTTGTGCTACACTGGGCCCACACATATAATTGAAGAAAATCTCCCCAGCTGAAGATCCTTAACTGAATCATATCTGCAAATCTGTTTTGGCATGCAAGGTAACACATTCACTGTTTTGGAGATTAGGACATGGACAACTTTGGGTGTCCCTTATTCTTCCCACTGCATACCTGTCCTATAGCCAGCTGTTTGTGTTTTACTCTTAATACTATTGATATTAGTCAGGCAAATTGGAGTCAGCTGGACTACAGCATTTTTAGTACTATTTTTACCTTTTTTGAAGCCTCCACATGGGAACCAAAATAACAACTGTGCTTTGATGAATCTACAGAACAACATGCGTTCAGACCCTCAGAGCTCTGTTGATCCACATGTTCTCTGTGCTTGATGCAGAGAATCTACTGGGTTTTGAAATCTTAGCGCTAATGGCTGGTACATTTCTGAGGCATGGTGCCCACTAAAGACATAAAGCAAAGCTAATCCTCTGGATAAAGACCTCAAAGCCACAGAATTCCCACTCTGTCTCTCTACTAAGATCTAATCGTGCTGAGGGCTCACAAGAGTTGTTAATGTATCTTCTCATGGCCAGTTAACACAAAGCATGCTGTAGGAACATTGCATCATCCAAATTAAATGTGTAATCTACTGTAGGCATCAGTCAAGACAGAAAAGTGGCTTTTCTACTGAAATTTTAAGAGTGGTATGTTGTCCAAAAGAAAAAGCTTTTATTCTCGTTGTCTCTGTACTTCAGGGAAGCTGATGCAGAGAGTTTGAGAGGAAGAATGAGCAATGAGGCTGGTGAGATGGTAGACAAGGGTGTGTGTTGTGGGGGTTGAAAGACATAAGATCTTTGTCCTAAGGACAACCGGAAGTATTGAAGGACTCTAAATAGATGAGGAGGGAGAAGGGAGAAGTCAGGGCCGACTACTGGGTATTTTGGCTTGAGGAGACTGGATGGATGGTAACTCCATTGGCTGAGATGGGAAACAGAGGAAGTAGAGTAGAGTTTGGAGGTAAGCTGCAGGTTAAGTTGGAAATAGACTGGGACATCCAAATGGAGATGGCAAAGAGGCAACTGGCTATATGGATCTGAGGTTCAGGAGAGAGGTTTGGGCTTTTGATATGAATTTATGACTTATCAGTGTAATCATGGCCATTGGGAACTCTACTGGAGAGAGTATACAGAGAAGAGGGAATAAGACAGTGACCCAAGGAGCACCAATATTCAGAGAAATGACAGAGGCAAAGCCTGCAAAGGAGAGTAACAAATAGAGGTCATGGAAAGAGTTGGTACCTTAAAACACTTGTACCCATTATTTGGGTCCTGTTGTTGGAAACATGTTTAATCACAATTAAATGTGACTTGAAATTTATCTTATTTTAAAATTTATTTAAAAATTTTATTTATATTTAAAAAAGGAACAGTAATTCTTAACTTACATTGTAGGGTTATGAGGTTCAAATAAAAAAAGTATTGGAAAATATTTTGGGAAGTGTTATACCAGTGGTTCTCAAAGTTTAGTATGTATCAAAATCATTTGGAGGGCTTGTTAAAACACAGATTGCTGTGTTTTTAATTTCAGTAGTGGTAGTAGCAGTTTCTGATTCAGATCTGTGGGAGGAACCTAGAATTGAAATGTTGTGTAAGTTCTCAGGTGATACTGATGCTGTTGGTCTGGGACCATCCTTTGAGAACCACTGTGTGATACAGATGAATTATGGTTTTGACTTCACAGCAAAATTCATTGCGTTTTCCTCCAATGTTAGTCTGTTTCCTCCTCTGATGCTGCTGTTTCTTTACCTTGCTTCATACCTAGCGATATATGTTCCCACATGTGAAAGACCAGCTTAGTGAAGTATTTTGTTGATTGTTTACAATAGTAAGCAATGACTTCAGGTTAGCTTAAGAAGACTAGGAAAATATATATGATATTTTTTATGGGGAGATAAGAAGGATCTCTTTGGAATAAGAGGTGGGATTTCTGTTTTCCCCAAAGTCAATTAGATGTCAAATGCTACTTGTTACCAACTTTCCAAAATCCCATTAGAGACCTTGTAATTTGATCCAGAGGGAACAGCATGAAGAGAGTCAGGTAGGAGGAAAAACTGACTTCATTCTTCATTCCTTTCCTAAATCCTGAGAAATGTGTATACCTCAACACTCCCTTTTCCAATCCCGCAAAACAGGGAATCAGGAAAACACATTAGCACCCTAGTATAGACTAGGAATACAGAGCTGGGAGGAGACTCAGTCCCGTCAAGACAAGGAAAGTGGGGGAGGGGAGAGAAAAGTTCATCTCGTTGGAGAATCTGTGGCGCTGCCGTGGGAAGAGAAGGGAAGTGGGGAAATGTACCTCAGACGTCGGCCAGACACTTTGCCTCTGGGCATGTGGGAAAGAGAGGGAGGAGGGAAAGACGCTGCACCAGAGCGAGACAGCAAGAGCTCCTGCGGCTGCTTTTGAGTGGAGATCAGGATAGACAGAGGGTTCTGCTTCACTTCTTCCTTTCGGAGGCCATTTCTCCATTTTTAAGCGGGATAAAGAGGGGGCGCTGGGCTGAGTCAGTATCAGCCAAAGTTGCCGCCTCCTGCGCAGCGGACCCCGCTTCGGCCCCTGGCCCAGGCCACGGAGGTGGCCTTCGGGGACGCTGAAGTTACTCCGCGCAACGCAGGGGGAGGGGTCGTCAGGCTCCTCTCCAATCACCGTGGCCGCTCCCGCTATTTGCATGTATTATGCTAATCACAGACCCCCTGCTCCGCTCCCACCCAAGCTTCCCGCCCCCTGGGGGGGGTCCCCTGGGCCGGCCTGCGGGCTGGACCAAGGTGAATACATTATGATAATGAGGCGGGCTCCGGCTTTGGCTGGGGAAGGGGGGCGCGCAGCAGCGGGAGCGGCGGGCCGGACGCCGGGCGCCGGGAGGGGGTCGGGGGAGGGACGTCGTGCTCGGAGCGCGCGCGCACTCACACACTCACTCACACTAGCATCCCGGAGGGTATTTAAGGATCGCGCACGCGGGGCTGCGGAGATCCTTCGGGCAGCCGCGACTTCGGCCTCGCGACTAGCATTTGCTCCTTGGGTTTATTTCGTTTTCCTCTCTCCCGCTTAGCCGCCCCTTTCGCGCTGCGCTCTAGCGTGCTCTCACAGCCTTTTTTGCCTTGCATTGGATGCAGGTGGGAAACAGGTCGGCGTGCTGAAAGACGCCGAGTAGGTTGAAATAAGGCAAACTCGCAGAGGCGCAACAGGTCCGGTCCTCCTTGGCCAGGGCGAGCTGCGGCCCCGCGCCGCGCCTCGGCCGCTGTCCTTCGGACCCTGAGCGGCCGCTGTCGGGGACCGCGGAAGAGGTGTCGCTCCTCTGGGAGTCGGAAAAGCTGTCTGGGTGGGTTTCGTCTTGCTGTTTACCCTACCGCCACCCAGTCCCCGGACTGAGGGCGCTTTTCACCTCCAGCTGGGAGGAGAGAAGAAAGCGGGGATGGTGCACGCCTCCGGGTCTGGACGCTGAGCAAGGCAGGGGTCCATCTCCGCTCACGAGCTCGACTCCACCAACTAGTTGTGCAGCCACAGGGACTGAACTTTGGAGGAATCGACCTTTATCTTTCCTTTTAGAATTATTTGAGGTGTAGAGGGTGGGAGGCGAAGCCGAGACGGCCGACCCCGCCACGATGCTGGTGAAGAAACACGCAGGGAAAGGAGGGGGCCGGGAGCCCGGATCCGAGGACCCGAGCCCTGCCGGGCTGCAATGTGCCCGGACCATGCCCCCGTGCGCCCTCCTGGCGGCCCTCCTGTCAGTGGTGGCCCTGGTGTCTTGTCTGTATCTGGGTGTGAAAACCAACGACCTCCAGGCGAGGATCGCCGCTCTCGAATCCGCCAAAGGGGCCCCTTCCATTCATCTGCTGCCTGATACCCTGGATCAGCTCGAGGCTATGGTGCAAGAGAAAGTGGAGCGACTTCTGGCTCAGGTGTGAGAGGCTGGGGTATTCTGCACGTGGGTAACATCTTACACGAGCGTGACTGTGTGTGACTAGCCGCTACCCTTACTGTACGCACACTTGGTGTGATTGTGTGTGTGTGTGTGCATGTGTTGGGCAAGGGTCTATGCTCTCTGTAGCATATATTTGTATATGCACATCCCTTGATATTCCCGGTGCCTATCTCTGTAATATTCCCTCATTCTCTCTTAATGTTCGCATGTTATACATGTAGGAAAGTCTAAAAGGTGAGAAGGGCATTTCATCTCTTTTTAGTTTCTTGAAGTCACGTGTGAGTCTTTCCCAATTGTGGAGAGAATATTTCTTGCAGAGGTAGCATCTGTTATATCTTTTACATGTTGTAAGATGGTTAGGGTCATAGATGTTAATTAATACACACAAAAAAGGTAATCACTCTTAAAAGTGAAATAGTCTCATATATAATTTAAAATTAATAATTTCACACATAGAATCTTTTCTTATTAAAAGTTTAAACTTTTTAAAAAAAGTATCTTTATTTTTGGTGAAGGATGCAGTGCCGGGGTATTTATGAATGCAGAGCCCTTTGAGTTGAGAGTTGAAAGGAATCTACGTCATGTTTAAGGGCACCTTTAGACTAGAGTAAGGGGGGTTTCTGAACTGTACTCTAGCGGGGAGCCTATTTGGCAGCCTAGCAGGATAAAGCAGTTGATCGTCATGTGTAAAATAGTGGCTGTTATTGGTAAGCCACAGCTTACCTAGTACTGCACCATTTTAGTGCTAGGTTTTTACATTGACTGCGTATGCTGAAGGAGAGGGTGGTAGGGGAGAATGGAGAAAGACGTTGTACAAGTCCAGCAATCTTGATACCCTACCAGTGGTCATTTTCTTTTTTTAGGGCTTAGGCATGATTACTTTTTGACTAGAGTCCAAGTACATATGTAAATGTTAGTTATGCAGGTTATGAAATGCCGGTAAATCAGGCATATGGCCAGAGTCCCTAAAGAATTCATCTCTCTACAGTGCTACTGATGATTGTTAATAACTCTTCTTTTCCTACAGAAATCCTATGAACATACGGCGAAAATAAGAATTGCAAGAGAAGCACCTTCAGAATGTAACTGCCCAGCAGGTAAAATGGAACTTATTTAACAAGGTTTCCTCCAGAGCAGAGCATTTTGAAACAAAGGTCCTGTGTCTGTCAAGTCTACCTGTAGTAATAGTAAAGAGAGAATGCAGACTCAACTTGCTTTAATAAAATCAACATGTCTCAGTCAAAAGGATGGCAAATAAAGCCCTAAATATTATTTTAAGCAGCATACCAAGGGCTGTTATAGTAAAGCAAAGATAGAGATAGTCACCAAAGGAAATATAGGCAAGGTGATGTACAAAGCCAAACTTCTTAGAGTCACAGATTTAGAAATATTCTTCAATTAAATTGTTTTAATGTCTTTGGTAAAAAGGACTGTAGAACTGTTAGGTTCTGAATTCCTGGGTGGCTCGTATTGCATTAGTGCAGGGTTTTTTGTTTTGATTTATTCCCTTTGACATATGATTATGTTAGTAAACCATCTTCACTTCCTTGCCTGCTGTTTCTATTCTATTAAAAAGGTTCCATCTCCTATCCTATAGCTAGAGATGATGGCGGAAAGAAAATAGTAAGTTCTTTATCTTGAGCTTCCCATTACAAACTCTTGCATTCTCAGTGACTTTTGAAGAAGAGGCGCTTGTAGTTTTACCTTTTTTTGTGTGTGTAGCTTCAGGGAGCTATATTAAAGGCAGCATATTAGTAGAAGGATAGAGAAGGACATCATAAATAAGAACCCCTGGGTAATCATTAAATCTGTCTTCATGGACCTTTGAGGGCTTGGTAGTCATCTTAGACCTAACAATTTAGAAGCCCCTGGAATATGGCCATTGGAAATATCTAGTGCATTCAACTCATATAAATCATGAAAAGCTTCCATGAGTTGAGATGTTTATTTCAGATAAACATTGTTCATACATTTATGAGTATGATAGTTTCTTTTATTATCACTCATGGAAAGTGAGTCTCTTAAAATTTATTTAATGTTAAGGAACATGATACTTAGGTGCTTATATATGAAAAGGCAAATTCTTTATTTTTTTCATATTGTGAAACATTTTCCCCTTTAATAACTTGTTTTGTCACAGCTAAACAAGGCACCACAGTTAGAAATTTTAAATGTGAACTCCAGGTTGTACATTATACACATTTTGCTATTTATATTCTGTTGAATTTTTGAACATAATAGCGCTATATTTTTTAAATGAAGCTCTTTTGATCGAGAAGACGTATATGTTAGGTACCAGAAAAATGAAGAATTAACCTTTGACAGTGTAGGTCTCATTCTTAGTTGTTTTAAGCTGGAAAATATCTCAGAAGTCAGAATTCAAGGAAGGTACTTTTCTAGTGCGGGAATTAACTCACAATCACCTCATCAGCCTGTAGGGATTATTTAAATTCCCAGGACAGTTGGTACAGGACTTCACTGATCGTACCACTTAGAGTCCAGCATTTTTTTTTTGGATACAGTATTCTTACTAGCTGTGTGAAAAAATAGCTAGTGCTTAATTAATAGAATTCTTAATGAACTTAGTAAAAAATAAAAACGTGACAACCACAGCATTGAGTTCTGTTTTTTGAGAAGATATAATTGTTTCATGATGTCTAATGTAGGCTAGCTACTGAAGTCTAACTGTAATCTAGATCCATTACATTTAAGATGTACTGTATATTGTCTTAGATTATTTTGGACCATTTTTCATCTTAGCATATTAATGTAATCATAAGTGGAGATTTCCTAGGCTTTTTTGTTGACTCCCACTAATAGCTGCTTTACCTCTTGCCACCACTAGAGCTCCACATTACATCAGCTTTTACCTGGCAACTTTCGAGGTAAACATTTGAAGGTGTGCATTCTAATATGCAGAATCAAGCAGGTTTCTTGCTGACAAACTGTTATTATGGAAACACTCCCTTTTGCTTGAGGAATAATCAGATGTCATCAAAATGAAGACATGTTGAAAATAGTATCCCGGGAAAACTAGTTATTTTGAATTATAGGCAGTGAGGAATTGTCTTAGGGAATGAATGGGCTGACCAAGAGGATTAGAAAAGAGAATCAGTACTTCCCACCTGGTTTGGCTCTAACCCTGATTTGCAGTGACTAAGAGTTGTCACCTAGACATCTGTTTGTAGGGCAGAGTGAGACAAGTCTGTGACCTCAGCTCAGTTCCTGTGGACAGATGCCCACCCCTTGAAGTTGACACTCTTGTTGACAGTTTCAGTCACAGAGCCAAGGACTGATAGCAAAGAAGTAATGCGATGTTGTTTGTGTTCACTCTAATTGCTTTTGATAGAACTCAGTCCCAGCGAGGTTTATTCAAGTAGGCTCTGAGGTAATCATAGAAATTATGTGTGTGTGTGTGTGTGTGTATGCACAAGAAGGAACCTCTGTGGGAAAAGGATGAAAAAGGCTGTTTTTGAAAATGATTTCTAATGGCAGGAGATGTACTCTCTAATTTTCACAATGTTCCTGAGTTAAGTATTAGTAATCTCATTTTACAAATGAGGAAACTGAGACTCAGAGAAGATGATTAACTTAACATAGTAAAGACAAGTTAGGATTCAAGCCCACATCTGATAGAACCAAAAGCCCAAAGTCCACCAAGGAATAGAGAATAAGTATAGGATTTAGACCTGGATAATTCTGTATTGGAATCCTGGATCTGCTACTAACTAACTATGTGACATTGGTAAAACGAATGAACTTCTCTATGTTCTAATTTCCTCATCTGCCCCTCGCCTGCCCGGCAAAAAAAAAAAAAAGACGAATAATACCTTCTTTAGGGTAATAATTTACCTAAATAGTCTGGCATATTAGTGGCTATGCATTAGACAATAGCAATAACTATTCTTTGTAGTATATTATATGCTACTTAGCTCTACTGTGGTTTACAGAGACACATGAAATAGGTGGGAAAACTGAGACTTGGAGATGTTTTGTAATTTGCTAAAAACCCAATGGCTAATTAATGGCAGGTTTGGACTAGAACACTATGCTTAATTAAACAAATATATCTGGAGATTATTTATGCAGATAATCATACTAGTCAGTATTTCTTGGTGGTATATAAATAAAGATTGGTTCTTTTTTGGTATTTATGTAAGTCTCCTAAATTATTCTTACAAAAATTGCAGGGAAAACTTTTGACCTTTTAGGTAAACCATGATTGAAGTGGATATGACCTGGGCTTAAAAGACCATGGGGATATTAAAGAATATCTTTATAGTTTTAATACCAGATGTTTACAAAATGAAGTAGCTTACTATGTGACTCCTTTTCAGACTTATTTTTTAACAGCTTTATTTCAGTAAAATTTATATTTACCAATTTTAAGATTTTAAAAACAAATTTATAGAGTTGTGCAGCCATCACCACAATCCAGTTTTAGATCATCTTGTCCCCCCCCCGGGGAAACTCACATTTATTTCTCTCGTGCACTCAGAAAAGCTCTATTTTTAAAAATATTTGGTTTAAAGAAACCCAAAATAATAACATATATATATTTTTTTGAGCTAGAGTCTTGCTCTGTTGCCAGGTGCCAGGCTGGAGTACAGTGGCTCAATCTTGGTCACTGCAACCTCCGCCTCCCGGGTTCAAGCAATTCTCCTGCCTCAGCCTCCTGAGTAGCTAGGACTGCAGGCATGCGCCACCACGCCCAGCTAATTTTTAGAAAAAAATTTAAAGAAAAAAGTATGATTCTCTTTTAGAAGTTCACAGTAGGAGAAAATCTGGTTTCTGATGAAAATAAAAGCTCTAGCAATGGATAAAAAGCTGATTTGCCTTTTAGTACTCCAAGAATTTATAAACAGATAGAGATTCACTGATAACTGGTATACTTACACTTACCCCACGTGAAACAAAAAAGTCACTTTTAATATATAAAGGGTTGTTGTAGACAGGAGGATGATGGCTTATTCTTCTTCTTTTCTCCTGAAAATAGAGTTAGGTTAAATAAGGAGAGAAACTTTATGTCTGGGGTACTGAACAGTACCGCTGGACCTGGCTCCTATACATTCGTGGTAACCCTTCATTGTAGCACAGCTAGTCATTTGCTTGGAGAGTTTAGCTAGAGATAAAAAAGTACACCAGATAATTTCTGAGGTCTCTCTATACACTGCAAGTCCATGGAAATAATGGTGTACAAAATAAGAATACATGTAGGCAAGCAAGATTCATAAATGTAAATGATCCTGCCCTGGTGACTGACCTCGTGGCCTATGTTCTTAGTTTTGGGTGGAAATAAATGTTAACTATAGCTTAATGGTCGTGTACTCTTTCTCATTGTATAAGAAGAGCCTTTAAATGATCTTTCTAGCGTAAATTTACTTTCTCACGTGAAACTTGTGTTTCCTACTCTACATGGTTTTTCACTTATGTGTTTTTTCCTAACATGCTGCACAATGAATGGAAAGAGTGTATCAAGTAAGGGGATAATAATGTGTAGATTTTCTATTATGTAAGGTAAAGAGTAGTCAGAAACAGTTTGCAGAAAGAAATCAAATTAAAATGCTATAAATGTTATTTAAATGAGAATAGCAGACATTCCTCTCTTCTTATAAGGCCAAACAATACAATGTGACATCCAAGTGTCTTCAAGCATTCATGGTAAATTGTTTCAGTCCTAATGAGTACAACAGTTTGGGTCTAGCACTTTTAGTTGGTCCAGGAGTGACAGCTGGTAAAAATGCCTAGTCACCCAAAGGACTGATGACACATTGCCTCTTGAAGCAATGTTCTTGTTTCTTAGCTTCTCTTTTGTTTCTCTTGTCTACAAGTTATTAAGAAGTTAATTCTTAAAATATTCCTTTCTCTTTCTTACCTTAGTAATTCTATTTTTTCTTGAGCTGGGAATTACTTAGGAGAAGGGTACAAATTCTGCATAGAGTTTAATTCAGTCTAGTTCATTCAAATTATATCTAGCCATAAGAAGCCTCTCAGGGCCATAATATCCTACCGTGCTTCTGATTGCTTTGTCATTGTGTAAAATCAACTACGTGATGTTAATGAAAATAGGATCTGAATGTCAGGATTAGGTCTAGGGATAGAAAAGGGGCATTTTCTTATCAACAGGATTAGGTAGATGGAGAGCCGATGGGGAAATATGTCAGAATCAGGACTGCTTTGCAGCCCAGGGGGACATTTCCTGTTGTGGGGGAAACTGACAAGACATTTATCCAAATGACACCAATCTATATTATCTTGAGTGGAAACCATCCAAAACCTATCTTGAAAAAGCGTTTTTATTCCATACTATCACTTTATAAACATGACTTGGTGGCTTGATGGAAGCTGAGAATGTGAAAACAATGTATGAGTCAATCCGGGCTGCGGCTATAGCCTAGTATGTGATGGCTAAGTATAGACGCATCCCCAGCCTCCCTGGTTTGCCAGTATGGGTGAAGTTCCATGTGGTGGTTTAACGCACCATGATATTTAGTGCTTTTCCCCTGGTTTGTGTTAAAAATGACTGTGGCATGCTCGCATACTCAGGTCTTAGACATGGATAGTTACTGCTTCATTTAGGGTTTATTCAGAAATCTTGCAATTAAGAAATGTTATTTCAAAATTGACTTTTTAAAAAAGTATAGAAGAGTGAGAAGCAGAAGTAAGTGGAAGTCACTTACAAATTAAAATTGAGCACTTTTCGTTGGCATCATACATTCCTCCAAATGACTACTCTGTGAGTTATTTAAGCTTACAATAAGAAACCCTTGAGGAAAGGCCACCAGATGACAGGCACCTCCCATTTGTGACCACTAGGAGGAGGAACTGAGCTGAATAGCGGGACTTCCTCTGTTCTCCCTGCTCCTTCCCAGTTAAACCCCTAGCTGACTTCTATCTCTTGACTTCCGTTTGCAATTAGAAAGATTCATGGAGGAAGCAAGGAATTTCTTCCGCCTATATTTGAAGACTCTAGTGTCCTATCAGCTTTAAGATATTTGAAAGAATCTAGTAAATTTCACATTTATATTAGTCAAAACGTTTATTTAGTGGATAAATTCACAGATGTGAAGTTTAAGCTAGTATGCCAATAGATCGAATAAATGAACTAATTGGAATTGAGCTCACCAGTTGAGGATTTTGTACTTACATTTTGGAATTTCTCAAAACCCAGAATCATTTGGAATCGGCGTCATGCTTTTGACATAATTTCATCTGGAGTCTTCATTTCAACTTTAAGTTGCCACATAATATGAGAGCTGAAACACATTTTTAATTTTTCTTTATATTGCATTCTTTAGTCTTATTGCTAAATTCATCTTTTTGCTATAGAGGCGTGTTTAGTAGATGTAGACCTTACTTGTCAGGAATCCAAGACTGTGATCATTTAGATTTTAGGAGCTCTAGTTTCCTGGATTATGTACACAGTGTTTTTATTCCTGGGTTTGAAATGTGGTCAGCACATTTTAAAATACAATTTTCTCATTTAGGCTAAGTGACTGAGAAAATTGTATGAATTGTAGGCAGCTCTCGTTTGTACGTTATGGTAATATTGAGAGTCAGAATGTGTCTAACTAAAAGTAGCTGATCAGGGAAGGGGTAAAGTCTATTTTTTCCCCTTCTTTACCAAAGAGTTCACATGTAAGAGTAAAAGAGGGCAGGAAAAGGCCTCCTATATCTTCTAATCTCTCAGAATTATATTTCTCTACCATCATACTTAGAAAGCTTGATATTTTAGAGTTCTTACTGTTATATAATTCTGTACAATAGTTAGGGAGCCAGAGTAATTCTCCATTATAGCCTTGTATTATACCTCCATTTTTGATCTTTAAGATGCTACAGCGAAATATTTCAGGAAAATTGGTACATTTCTTACTCAGCATTCCTGTGTCTTAGGTCAATGCTGGGAGCTGTCAAAGGTAAGTTGTTTGTATTACCCTTCCAGGAATTATGAAACCCCAATTTGTGGTCTCAAGAACTCCAGATTCCAGTCAGCATTTTAAATATACATATGATGTGCTCATAAGATGAAAGTGATTTCCACAAACCACATTCAGAAACCAACACTTTAAAGTCATACCAGAAATGCTGGCCTGTTCTAGGGCTCCTAAGTGAACTCTGGAACACTAAAAATCATGTTTTATTGAAAGAATTAGGGCACAAGGTCAGAGCAGATGATGTTCAAATGGAAAAAAGCTTCTTAAACAACTGCTTTTTCTCAGGATGGTTATCAACTTGATTGGGAATCAAGTGGGTTAAGTGGGTCAAGGATCAAGTGACATTTGTGGGCAGATCCTGACACATGCTAACTGGTAAGGGGTCTCATGGTGTAACTCTGTTCTACTACCAGTGCCACTTATGGGCTCAATGTATCCCCTAAACTTCCCTCCCAACCCCTATAGATATACTGACAGTCTCTTCCCAGGTAAGTGGTCTCATGGTACAACTGTATTCCACTTCCAGTCTCACTTATGAGCTCCTTGGCAGGGGCTCTGGTTTGTATCTGTGTATCTCTAGGGCTCATGGCAGAGCTCTCTATGGAAGATTCTCTATAAAAGGACAAGATGTTTATAATGAAGATCTGAAAATGCGGCTTGGGGCTTTTATCATGATTCATCTCTTTCCATGCATTACTATCCTCATCCCTATGCCTTTTAAACATTTTCTCTGAGAACTTTCTGAGCCGTAACATGTTAAAACTAATACAAATTTTGGAGGTTAAGTAGTTCAGGGATTTTATAACATTTCTTAAAAAAGCCGAACCTTTTTAAAGAATGAAATTTTATGAGAAACCCCAGTATGTGAAATTGGACACAACGTTAGCTACACTGATTGACCTCAGAGGTTGGAGCGGGCAGAAGCCGATACTCTTCATGTTCTTTCTTTCTGCTGCCCGCTTCTCTCCCACATGGTGGCCCCTGAGGCATCTCTAAAGAACCTTAGGACTCCATAGGACACTATTAGAAAATTATTGAAAGTCCAAGCCCCAGAGGACTTACATTTGTCAACACAGAAGTGATCTTTGAAATGCTGTACTAGAAGCGTTACTAGAAATAATGCTGGTAAAATTATTTATTCAAATTAATGAAGTCTTAGAAATGACCATTGATGTATTAGCATCATCTCTTTAATGGGTTGGCGTATTCTAGCAAGGAAGGTGATATAATAATTGCATCACAGGAAATCTGGGTAAATGCGCTGTGTAACTGAGCATGGTACTATTCATCAGAAAATCTACATCCCACTTCATCCTTTTTCTTAAAGTCACTTATTTCTTAAGCCTTCAAGTCACAATATTGTTCTTGTTCTTTTAATGACAATTTTCTATGTTTTTTCAAATTTCTTCCCTTGTGTTTTTACTTATTTTTTAATTTTAGATATTCATATGGAGCTTTATTGCCAAGCTACAGCAATTCATTCTTTTCAAATATATTTACTTAAAGCAGTTGATTTTTTGAGTAATAGTTAATACTTACTTAGTCTACAAGGTAGCCTATGAAAAATAACTCTCCCCTAAATTATGTATGGAAAATATATAAGACTTCTAGAATCTTCCGAAGATATTTCTAAGATCTTTGAGACTTTCTTACTTGATTTGATTTTTGGTTGTGTATAAAATTGATGTTTGTATATTGAAATTTAAGTTGATGGCACAATGAGAATACATGAATTGTGCATAAATAATAGGAAAAAATCTCTGGGAATTAACAGGATTTTAGCCATTAGTGGGTGAAAGATGCAATACATTTCACATAGAAAGTATAAATCTGGCTACAATCATACTGTGATGAGTACTGCAAAAGAAAATTTGAAAGACAACACTCTACCTCCCATTGAAATACATGCCCACTGTCATCAGCAGCACTGTTTACTGTATGAGTAGCTAGCTGTGGACAGTTGTTTGGCTAGCTCAAACACCTTCGTCATTGGTCTGGTAGGACACAGAATGACACAGCAGTTGTACAGGTTATCAAGCTTTGGTGAGCAATGTATTTTCTCTTTAATATTCAGTCTCAAACTATGGACTTCAAGGAAGATAGAAGAGAAAATGACTTTTCTTTTTTAACTGGTTACTTTGTCTTCTGCAAAAAGACTATCAGTAAAGCAACAAAGATAGGAAAGTTAAACAAGTAATACAGGCTGGAAAGACCAGGAAAGTTAAACAAGTGATACAGGCTGGAAAGACCAG